>JABUQX010086172.1:30000-35000 GCA_015478945.1 Trachelipus rathkii | reverse complement strand
AACCGATAGCTTAAGCAAGATGAGGTGAGGCTTCATGCGTATTCATTCTCAAAGCAATGATATGGAAAAAAAAACAAGTCATTAACAACAGGTAATAAGCAGCAGGATGGGTGTAAAAAAAACAAAGGTAAAAAAAATAGTTACCTGTAACAGTAAAACACCACCTAGTCTAATTCGATTTTTTAGCCCTTGACTTACAATCCTCTTCACAGACCACTCAGAATAGCGCCCAGAACAGCACATAGGCAATGAAATCAGCCAATGGTCCTTAAAAACTCAAACAAAAGAAATATGCATAGACATATATATTTTAACAATCCACATGCGCCGGTTAATACCAACCCTCATGCATGAGCTCAATAAAACCACCACAGAGAGAGGTAAAAAAAACTAGAGACACAGATGCATGCGAAGAGGAAGAAGAAAAGGGTAGTAAGTGTAGTAATTATAAGAATGGTATACTTAACTAGGTATTATATAAAAAAATGTATCAAGTCTACCACACCTTCATATAGTTGTAACTAGTTGTAACTACAGTTAAAGAATCCAAAGATCCTCAAGCAACCAAGAAAGGGGTTAATAATGAGTAAATTATGAGCTAATTGTTAAAAAGAGAGAGAGTAGGATGGTTATATCCTTGCCAGTAAATAGAAATATTAAGACTAAATAATGGTTTTTAGTGATGTCCACAAGGCCCCAGTGTGAGAAAGGGACAGGTTGTCCACATGCAACCCAACTGAAGACTAAAAAAAAAAAACAAAAGAGGTAGGTATATTTAAAAGGTCATGTATATTTATTTTATATTATGAAATATGGATCAAATACATATATAATACATTTATTGACAAATATAATTATAGAAATATAAATAAAATTGGTACCAATTAGAGAAAAAAAAAACTAAACCTAATTAAATACTAAATAAATAATTTGAATAGACATAAATATAAAAATAATAATAACAGTAAGTAAATAAATTGAATGAATAATAATACAAAAATAATAATAATAATAAACAAATATTAGAAAAAGAGATTCTTAAAAGTTTATATATATATATATATAGTAAATTGGTTAAGTAGTCCAGATAACACAATTCAGAGGTGTTAAATATAAACTTAAAATTAAATAATATAACACAGAGGTTAAACACTAGTTTAAAAAAGTTTCCACGTTCCAAACAATGTTTTTGGCTCTTATGAAAAGTTCACTTTGAGTGTTATTATTTACAAGTTTATGCTATCAACCTGCTTAATAGGTCCTTAAAAGAAAGGTATATCAATGTCACTTATAATACCCCACTCTATGAGTGGAAATTTTTTTCACTAATAAAAATTTATTGGTATTGATTGCACCAATCTATAATATGGAATTAATTAATCACACATGAAACAGTGTTCTTTTTAAACAGTAATTTTCAAGAAATTATGAAGTTAACAGTAGAGTTGTGGTTTGTCTAAACAAACAGTTTCTTGTAATTCATATTTGTGTGAAAGATGAGTTCTGTAGGTTTAGGAGCAAGGCAGTAAATAATTGGTTCTACAGCCTGATTTCAAAACAGGCTCCTCAACCTGAATTATATAGGTGTTCTGGTTTCTAAAGGGAGTTGATAAAGGTCCCCAACCAAAAACCTTAAAGAAAAAAAATATAAGATATTTAAAACATTAGTCTAATACAAGTGTACATTCTATATATATTTTCTACTAATAAGATCTTCAAACTACTAGATTCTAGATTCTATATAATTTCCTGACAAAGTGAAAGTATCAAACATGACTACTAAAAAAAATGTAAACTACAAAACAACTAACTGACAACAACTACGGCCCTACCTTAACAGTCGTTAAGGTTAAAAATACTTGTAGAACAAGGTTCTCCCAAACAGTCAATAACTGGAGAGTACAGGGTACAAGGTGTAAAATTCGACCTTTTTCTTCTTTATCCTTCAATTTTAGTTTTTATTACTTTATAACAGTCAGTTTAAGCAGTATTTCTCATCTTACCAAAGCCATAAGATTCAAGCAAGATAATTTGTGATAATTTCGGGTAAGTATTCTAAAGGTGCTTCCTCGCACACAGTCTTCAGTAGTTACAATGTGTTTTTAGATAAGAGTCATTGCTGAAAAAGAAGAATAGAACACATACACTGTAAAAGATATTCCAAAACAACAAAATCTCACAATAAAACCTCTACAAGATATATATATATATATATATATATATATATATATATGTATATATATATATATATAATAATTTATATATATAATATATATATATATATATATATCAGTTCTTAAGCATGCAATCCCATAAAACATTAATGGCAACTGAGCTTTTACTCAGTTATGCATGCCGGTAACGACCCTAAAAAATAAGAAGATGCCAATAATTACTTTATGCCGTCGTAACATAAAAACGGTCGATGCTAGAGAAAAACTAAAAACATATTTGGAATCTGTCTAAAAACTGTATAAAAAAACAATAAAAAAAAAATGAAAAGAAACAATTTTTTTTTTTTACATTGTGTAAATAAAACTAGATTCGATATATAAAAGGTTCTAATAAGGAATTCTTTAAGCTAGCTGAGAACCCTACAAGAATGGCATCTCCGACAGGTGAACCACTTTAGAATTCAATTAAATAGCATAACAGAGACCTACTCGCATGACAAAAAAAAAAAGATTCACAGAAGTGGAAGCCTCCTTATTAGCAACCCCTGTCAACATCACTGATAGTGACGATGGTGGCTCTTCAGCAAATAAACCTACTGAAGATGAAGAGGATTTGGATATGTTGGACTTTGATAAGTTTATGGCCGAAAAATTGCATTGACACCTTATTCACCTTCAAAGGAATCACACCAAGGAGCCTCATCGAAAACACTGAAGAGACAGTCATCAAGGAAGAAAGATAAATAATTAAAGTTTGCAATCTGTGAAAGAGGAGATGAGGCTCTACGAAAACATGGAGACTACCTGCTGAAAATCCTTTCATGTAGTTGGCATGAAAATGGGCCAAGGTTTCCATTATTATCAGTGCTTGCAAGCAAATATTTATCATCCCCTCCCTCATCAGTCGAGAGCGAGCGTATTTTTAGTGTAGGTGGGAATGTAAACACTCCAAAAAGGAACAGGCTTTACCAGGTACTAGTGAAAGCTTAATGTTTTTGCATCACAATTTGAGAATTTTTGAAATGAGTATTGAATGATATCTATATTTATCTTAAAGGAGTATATTATTATTAAGTCATGTTTGAATAATAGCGTTTTTTGATCGTCTTTTCAACTGATTAATTGAGGTCTCTTCTTTCATTATTTTTGTTCTTTATATTATAGCTAGTTAAAGAATCTTCTTGTAAATTGTAATCATGTTAAAACATAAAAGCTAGTATCTAAACTTTGTTAATACTTACTGGAAAATGGAAATAGAATATTTTTTGAATAAACACACATAAAAAAGTTATTAATATTATATTGCATTTATTATTCCTTTAAGATACTATTTTAATTTATTAAATAAATATACTTGGGCACAACCAAATATGAAATAAATGACTAAGTATTGGTTGTACAGTTAATGCAATCCTGAGTTGCCTTGCAGTACACAAATGTTCTGTCTTATTACTGTGTATTTATTATATTAATTAAACTATCGGTATCGGCACCTAAAAAATAGAGTATCAGTATCGGCCTCTTTCCTGGTATCGTTACATCTCTAAATAGTACCCTTATATAAGGGTAAGGGGGATAAGAGTAACTGCAGGAATTATAAGTGGTTTGACTGAAGGTTGTAGGGAGGGTTATACATATGTGGTATTTGGTCGAGATGAGTGCGTCGAGTGACTGAAGGACTGATTGGTGAAGAACAATTTGCGTTTAGAAGTGGTAGAGGGTGTGTGGATCAAATCTTTACTTGAAATAAATGATTGGAAAAATTAGAGAGTATAATAAATTATATTTAAGTTTCATGGATTTGTAACAGGCGTGTGATAGGATTAATAGGGAGGCTTTATGGCAGGTGTTAGTGATATATAGTATTGGTGGTAGGCTTCTGAATGGAATCAAATGTTTGTATGACGATAGTGAAGCTTATGTAAGAATAAATGGAGTCGAAAGTGATTGGTTTAATATTAATTGCAGAGTGAGGCAGGGTGTGTTGCTAATCACACTCGGTTATTCAGACTCTATATGGATGGGGTTATGAAGAATTAGAGGTGAGGGTGGCAGGGAATGGTGTTAGAATGATGGAGAATGGAAGAGAATAGAGGGTGCCCTACCTATTATATTCGGATGATTTGGTTTTGTATTGCGAATCTGAGAGTTTGAGGGGATTGGTAGAGATTTGGCAGGGTGTGTAAAGGATGGGTTTTAAACGTAGATAGAGTAAGGTTATGGTTGTGAGTGAGGACAGTCCTCAGTGTGAAGTTATGTTTGATGGTGAGCAGCTGGAACGTGTCCAAGTTTAAATATTTAGGATATATGTTGGATGAAAAGGGAACGAATGATGCAAGGTGTAGGAGGAAAGTTGATGGACAATCTTAGGGGCGTGTTAGGTGTGAGAAGAATTGATAAAATGAGGAAAGAACGTATTAGATAGTTGAGTTGTGTGGTGTGAAGAAAGAGGTAAATGAGAGAATAAATGAAAGTACGTTGAGATGGTTTGGTCACGTGGAAAGGATGAATGATAGTCAGTTGGTTAAGAGGATATATAGTGGTGAGTGTGCTGGGAATCGACCGGCTGGAGACCGAAGAAAAAGTGGATTGAGTCCAGTAAAAATGCCTGAAGGAGAGAAATGTGAGTTTGGCAGATGCTAGAAGAAATTGCATAATAGGAGTGAATGACAGGGTTTTGATAGGAGTGTGATTGTGGCCCACCTGTTCCAAGGGATGAACCCTACATTTACGAGATGCCATAGTGAGTGTCCGTCGCAGTCCTGTGAAGCTCTGGAGTGAATTTTCGATGAGTTCTCATTAAAAGGTATAGAGGGGGTGGTAAGA
>JABUQX010086172.1:2500-25000 GCA_015478945.1 Trachelipus rathkii | reverse complement strand
CATTAAATTAGAGTCAGAGTTGGAACTTGCAAATTAAGTCAGAGTTGGAATTCGTTTAAAGAAAAGAGTTAATTTGTTACTGTGTAACAGGAACAAATGTAGACACCTCTACATTCCTCCCTGCTAAGATTAAGCTCCCCCCCATTTTGAATGTTTAAGTTCAAAAACGAATTCAAACGAGGAGAGTGAAGAAATGAATAAGATGAATAATTTATAAATTCATGTTTGTAAGATTTACGACCGCGACAGTGAGACAACTTATGTTTAATTATATCCGGTTCATTCAGAACACCATAACAAAAATCTGCAATCATGCACGGCACACAACAAGCAATGAATCATTTGCACCCCAAAAAAAAACAAACAAAGAGAGGAATAAGCGAATTGCAGTAAAGAGAGGGTCGGCTCTGAAAAATCAATACGGAGATTAATACACGAATATGATAAGTTATTAAAATAAAGAATAACGATAACATGACAAGTATATAAAATTATAAAATAAAATGCATAAGTTGAAGATAAGGTAATGATAAGACCTTACGTTCTTATTAGTAGCATAAATATATAAACAGAATACTGAATTAATGTCATTTATGTATTTTCATTTAAAAATACAAAAAATGGCGTTATGGGGCTATTATTTTACAAATAGTATAAATTTTATACCATTTGTGGTTATCTTTCCACTACTGAGTTGGTTTATAATAAATTATAAACTTTTCCCATAGTGGAGTAATTTTCTGAGTCATTTAATTTTATTTGCTTCTTACACGAGAAAAGTTATTTTAAGAAATAGAAATATTAAAGTAAGGCTGGGATGGTAGAATTTTATGGTAAGATTGAAAGCTTTTTTATGAAGAAATGTTTTTCTAAAATTTTCTAAGAAAAGTTTCAAGTATTACATATTAAGATATTTTGAAAATAGATTTCCGAAAGTTATGACGCGTTTTTACGACGAGTTAGGTTTTCATTTATGATTTACAAAAAACTAAATTGACCTTATTTCCAGCATCTCCCTTCCTTCCCAACGAACTAAACTCCGGTTATGCAAGTTGATTAACAAAGAATTTTCTCTTAGGGCGAGATCCCCTAAAATTACCGGACAAGGCATTATTTCGGAAGGGATGATTAAAAAGATAACTGGCTTGGTAAAATAGTCAGTACCCTGGAAAAATATAGTTAATTCCACATACGAAGTTAAGGATACATCAGGGTCACGGATCCACCTACTTATGTCGTGAATTTTGATTTCAGAGGATGGAGACTTGTGTAAATGTTCCATTTGTTTCCCTAGATAATCTACTATAGAATTGCCAATGAAACTATATTGAGTACCATTGTCAATCACGCAATTAGTGAAACATGAGTTATATGAGTCATATGGGGAAAAAGCAGCAGGGATCACCAAAGGTTCAGGAATATATACTCTGGGATCCTTAAGTGAACTAAAGTTTTGACTAGGGGAAACATGAGGCTGTGTCACAGTAGGAACAGTATCTAAGGTAACGTCAGTGGTTTTAGTATTGTCCATGTCAATGTCAGTAACAATGTCAGTGATTTGTTCATCCGGGGGTAAAACAGTGATTGAATTTATTACTGGGATAATTTCCTCAGAATTTGTTTCTGTAGGAATTAAGGGTTGGTCGACTTTGTCAAGTCCTTGACATTGTCCGTCGTGAGGTGGTTTCCCACAAGAGTCACAAGGATCGTAAAAACGTTGAGGCAGTGGTGTGTCATCAAGTCGTGATGTCTGAGGGCTTTGAGTTTCGTGAGTCAAGTTAGTAGGGGAACGAGTGTTTACTGACTTTACAGTCTTTACAGACCCCGTTAAGGAATCACAAGGGGAACTTTCCTTTACCGGAGATCTATTTTGTGTTGTCTTTTGTCTGGGAGGCGTTCGTTGGGGACATTTAATACCCGAATGAGGGCCTTTACAAAAGGGACAATGTTGTATTTTAGGGGTGGAAGGTGAAGAAAGAGGAGTCCTACGGGCTTGACAATCAACCTTTACATGCCCCTTCCTTTTGCAGTAACTGCAAATACCAAGGTACTTATAGCAATCTTGTATTAAGTGGCCTTGAATACCGCAGTAATCACACCACACAAGATTTAAGTTTGTGTGTGAGGTATTTTTATGAAAGTCTATGTTACGCGAAGAGGTCCTTGAATTTACAGAGGACGAAGGGCTAAAATGGCTGTCTCGATAATAACGAGAACCAGCGGTGTTCTTAGGACTATAGGGTGTATAATTACGATTGGAAGGTTGGAAAATTCGAGATTTAAATATGTTACGGGAATCTTCTTTTTGTTGAAGATTGTTTAACATATTTTGGGTGTTTTGTAAAAGTTTGGTTAAGAGAGCAATGTTTTCTCTTAACATGTCTAACTGTATGGTTAAGTCATCTGAAGAGTCAAGTCTATCAAACTGTCTCTGTGTCTGAGGTTGAAAATAAGGGGATGGTCTATGTTGAGACCAATAAATGTCATTGCGAGAAGAATCATGGGAATATTCACGAGGGTAATTATGGGAATTATTACGAAGATAATTGTGGGAATAGTTATGAGGATAGTCAGAGTAACCGTAAGCTCGATTAGGGATCGGCGAATACGAATATGTATTTTCATTTGGGTATTTGTTACCACATGATCCATAACTTTTAGAATAAAAAGTTTGAGAGTTACGCAATGGGAATTCTTGTAAGAGATTATTTTGATAATAATCTTGATCGAACCTATCTGAAGTATAATTATTCGAATACATGTTCGTATTACGAATAGATTGAGAAGGTAACGGAGCAAAACCAGGAGGAACTGAACCGTAAGTATAAGAATTATTTATGTGGTCATTCGACATAATGAAAGACAAAGAAACCAAAACCGAGATGAATAAGTTGTGAACAGAGTCACAAGTTATGAATTTAACGCAACCCGACACAAGAACAAAGTCCCTGTTCGGGCGCCAATTCAATTTTAAGTATGTTACGGTGGGTGAAACAACGGTTCACCCACGCGATTGAAATTTGGTTTCTGAAATTGTCAATAATTCTTAAAATACCGAACTAGTTATATATGCTTAGCTGCTATAATAAAAAAATGACAAACCAAACAAAATATTGTACCTTAGAGATTTATAAGGAAATCCGGGTACCAGGAAGTTTCAAGGAGGTGGCCGGATATCTTCGTCTGAAATAAAAGCTTTTAATACCTCGGCCCAGAGTTACGAGTCTCTGGAACTTTCCTCTCGTGTAGGGGTCGCGTTTCAAAGATGTAGGGAACGTAATAATGTAGTAACACACCAAGACAGCAAGTTTATAAGGAGGGTTGAATAATAGAGGGAAAAATAGCACACAATTACGTTGTAACACCAGGCGAATGAAACTCAAGAAAAAGAATTGTTTTATTCACTTATTATGTACAATGTAGAGTCTAACAGGATTTACATTTATGTACAAGTTATTAAGCAATAACGATGAGGAGATAATTCATGAATGTCTAAATTAAGACGATAAAGGAAATAATTGAAATAAATAAGATATAAGGTCCACAAAGGAATGACTAAATAAAGACCATTCAGTGATAGACTTAAAACTAAGAGGAATGCCTAAAAAGTTGACATAATTAGTCATCCAAGGAATAAATAATGAAATGAAAAGAAGTATGTACTTTCGTTACAAATAAGTAGATACTTATTGAAAAAGAAAGAACAAACAACACCTTTCAACCAAGTAATAAGATCGTCCAAAATAAAAAGATGACTACAGCGTTCACGAGATGTAATAGTATTATAAATGATTACAATTAAAGGATAAGATACCATGAAATTGTCTGTAACAATGATTTAACAACTTATCTTAATTAGGGGACAGAGATAATTTGCGCTCACCTTTACCTTTTTCAAAATAATTCAAATATATTTCAGTACTAGCTATATACGAGTAATACTGAGTCCAGCACTTGAATGTTTATTTCTGAACCTAAGATTTGAATGTGCCCAAGGATGAAATGTGCCCAAGAATGGAATGTGCCCAAGAATGGAATGGGCTGAACTTCAATTCAAATGAAACCAAGGTAAAAATGTGCCCAAGGATGAAACCTAAAAATGGAAATTAAACTGTAGTGATTTTAACTAGCATTATTTCCATTCTCTACTTAGAACTTTTACTTACCCCTAGTGGGGATTTGATGTTTATGAAGTTGTTTCTTGTACAGACAGACAATGAAGAAGTATCCGAAGACGAACTGTAATATGAATATTTAGGGGATTGGATTTATGAATTAAGCATGCCTTATTTCATATGCTCATCTAATTAAGTAAGAAGCAAGCAAAAAGCACTTATGACTAAAAAATAGTTAGAACTGACCTTATAAATCCGAAGATTATGATTATAAGTTTACTTAAGATTAATGAACTAAGATTAATGTTTTTTAAGGAGAACTTGTCTCATATGATAACTGAAAAGCATCAAGGTCATATAATAATTTGTATAATGAAGGTTTAAAGTTATTTAATAATTAATCATTAAATTAAGAGTCAGAGTTGGAACTTGCAAATTAAGTCAGAGTTGGAATTCGTTTAAAGAAAAGAGTTAATTTGTTACTGTGTAACAGGAACAAATGTAGACACCTTACATATATATATATATATATATATATATTGTATATAAATATATATATATATATATATATATATATATATATATATATATATATATATATATATATATATATATATATATATATATATATATACTTTTATATAAATATATATATATATATATGTATATATATATATATATATATATATATATATATATATATATATATATATATATATATATATTTCTAAAGTATATATATATATATATATATATATATATATATATATATATATATATATATATATATATATATATATATAAAGGTTATAATAAAAATAATAATAATAACATATATATATATTATTTTTTTTAATTAAAATATTTTAATTTTTTTTAACGAGTTACCCTCGTAAATTTAGGTTTTCAATTATTTGTAAATTTTGTTTCTACAGACCCTCATTGGTGTCTCTGATCAAGGTGAACAAGGTTCCAAAATGAAAAGTTCTGGAAACAGACCTTTAACATCAGTAACTTTTGATCAAGCCATTGAAGAGAATTGTCAAGATTGCCTTAGTTGCAGATACTGTAATTTTACTTTTGAAAAGAAAGATGAGTTGACGAGCCATTTAAAGACACATAAGAAAAGAAAGTTAAAGTGTGCCCATTGCAGTTATGAATGTAATCACAAAGGTCACTTAAAATCTCATCTGCTAACTCACAGCAATTTGAAATTATTTAAATGTTCTGAGTGCAGCTATGAATGTAACTGGAAAGGTGACTTAAAACGTCATCTGCTAACTCACAGCAATTTGAAATTATTTAAATGTTCTGAGTGCAGCTATGAATGTAATCAGAAAGGTAACTTAAAAACTCATCTTAACACATGGAAACAGTAAATTATTTAAATGTTCTGAGTGCAGCTATGAATGTAATCGCAAAGAAAGCTTAAATATTCATCTTCTAACTCACAACAATTTGAAATTATTTAAATGTTCTGAGTGCAGTCATGAATGTAATCGAAAAGGTGACTTAAACGTCATATGCTAATTTACAACAAGAAATTATTTAAATGTTCTGGTACGGCTATGGTACAATAACCAGAAGGTCACTTAAAAACACGTCTGCTAACTCGGCAATTTCGAAATTGTTTAAATGTTTCAGGGGTACGGCTATGAATGGCAATCAGAAAAAGTGCTGTAAAACGTCATCTGCAAACTCAACAGAAATTAATTAAATGTTCTGAGTGTATTATGAATGTAATAATAAACGTTGCCCAAAACGTCATCTGCTCACAGCAATTTCAGGAAATTATTTAAATGTTCACAGTGTGGCTATGAGTGTAATCAGAAAGGTAGCTTAAAAAAACATCTGCTAACTCACAGCAATTCAGAAATTATTTAAATGTTCTGAGTGCAGCTATGAATGTAATCAAAAGTACTAAAAACACATCTGCTAACTCACAGCAATTCGAAATTATTTAAATGTTCTAGTGCAGCTATGAATGTAATCAAGGTCACTTAAAAATACATCTTAACTAACTCCACAGCAATTTGGAAATTATTTAAGTATTTCTGAGTACAGCTATGAATGTAATCACAAAAGTAACTCTAAAAATTCATCTGCTAACTCACAACAATTTGAAAACAATTAAATGTTCTAGGTGCAGCTATGAAAGTAAAGGTAAAGGTAGCTTAAAACTTCATCTGCTAACTCACAACAATTTGAGAAATTATTTAAATGTTTCTGAGTACAGCTATGGATATATCAAATTTGACTTTAACGTCATCTGCTATCACAGCAGCTTGAATTAAAAAAGCAGAATTTAAAGGTCAACAATGGGGTACAGTGGCAATACCAATTATATCAGTATGGATTGGAATATTAATTGATTGGTTCAAGAAGATTTAAATAAAAATAGATATTAAAACGAGAAAAGTGCTCCCGCCCATAGATTGATATGGATAAGAACAATGCCTGGCAGAGTATGTCCCCAGGGATCAGGTGGAATGGGACTTCGGAAATGGGTAGTATATAGAAGGTGATGGGATTAACAACCTATATGGAAGAAAGTGATAGTAAATTTATCAGATGGGTGAAGGAGCACAGAGAGCCGGAAGCGATGAGAACATCTTTAATAGCAAAAAAAAAGAGATTACCTACGAAAGTATGATATCCTTAATGATGACCCAACTACAGAAAGAATGACAAAAGAAGGAAAAGATTAAAAATACCTAAGAAATGAGCACAGAAAAACAAGAAGAAAAAAAAATGCAAAGAAATAATTGGAAGGAACATGCATTTGCAAAGGAATACAAAATATTATATAGAACAAGGTGTATATAGGTAAGAAAAATCGATAGAAGCAGTATGTAGGGATAATCCTAAGAAAAAGAAGATGAGAGAGAACAATTGTAGGGGCTGGGACTTAGCATTTACAGACCAATTGGTTTCAAGAGAGATAAGAAAAGAAAATGTAATCAACAAATGTCAGATATTGTGAAAGATATCCGGGAAACAGTTCGCCATATACTATCAAACAGTGAAACACTTCTTATCATAATAATATACCAAGACATAATACAATATGCAAACTAATCCATTTTAGAATTTGTGAAAAATATAAAAAATAACATTAGAAGCATCCAAATATTGGAACTAGCAAACACAATAGAAGAAAATAACCACTCTCTAATACTATACGACTATAGCATTCCCACAGATGTACCTATAGTGACATAACAGACCGGATATTGTTGTAAATATAAAGAAAAAGGCATATTTTATAGAGATTGGGATACCGTGGGACGGCAGAGGATCTGCCTATGAAAGGGAAAAGGAAATTAAATACCAAATACTGAAATATTCATTACAAGGATGTGGAATGGCATAGACAGAGCACAGGGTTGTTCCTTTGGTGGTGGAGAAACGTAAGGATCGATTAAAAAGTTTAAACAATTACATGAATGAACTACCAATTGGAAAGTAACTACGTTGAAATAGACTCGATTATAATCAGACTATGGGGAGCTCCAGAATACTGAGAATGGTTCTTGGATGTTAGAGAAGCTGCCGGGACAACCATATGCGCTTAGGCCCGAGGTTCGGGCCTGCGCATGGAGTGGTAACCCTTAAGAAAGGTGAAAATTAAAAAAAAAAAAAAACTTGAAATTATTCAAATGTTCTGAGTGCAGCTATGAATGTAATCACAAAGGTCACTGAAAAACACATCTGCTAATTCATAGCCACATGTTATTGAAGCGGGGTAAGATTGATAGGAGCAAAATAGAGAAATTCCCAGACACTAGATTTAACAGCATAGCAACAAATGTAAGGTTAGGTAAGACCCAAATAACAAAAACTGAAATGGAAATTATTGAAAAGGAAGTTGAAGAATTTTTAGAACATGAAAATGAAGAAAAAGATCAAAATGAAATTCAGGGTGAGAGGTGGAGCTGGAACTTTGAAGCAAACGAGTACCTTATGGAAAGCTACTACATTATTGAATTCATTCCACTTAAAAGAGTAAAGAGTGAATTCTGGAAGTACGTGGTTGAAAACACAGAATTAAGTGCAAATGATTTTATGGAATATAGGTTTTTAAAAAAGTTTAAAGATGTTGAGAGAAAGGCAATGATTAAACAGAAACAATGTATACTCAATTATATTAAAGAAAGGAAAGGGGGTGGTGCTAGAAAGATGAAAGCGACATTGCCATCAGCAGAGGATTTAGAAAAAATTAAAGAAAAAGCTTTAAGAATTATGGAGAATGAATTAGAAATGAATACAGAACTAGTTCAAGAAATAAAAAGTACCAAAGCAAAATTGTATAAAAGAACAAAACTAGTTCAAGGGAAAAGGGATGCACAGGTGAGGGAGGGCTTGAGATCACAGTGTGAAAGAAATAATGAGAACTCCCATAGATTGCAAACATCGAGTAAAGATGAAATTGAAGCAAAAGGCGAACAAGAATATAGGATAGAATTGAATACGGAGTTGAAGAAAAAAAAGGGAAAATAAGAGGAAAGAGGCATAAGAGAACAAAACAAATAAAGGTGCAAAGAAAACTGCAATTGGATGTTGATGAAAACTTACAGGGTGGAAGAAAAGTGGATCACACTCGATTACAATCAACGAGTGAGGAAGAATTAGAGATAGACATTGAACATGGTGCCTCACCATTGGTAGGGGCGGAACAGTCAACAGATAATAATGACGAAACAGATAGAGAGTCAGACTATGAGATGAACTTGAGCTGGTATTAGGAACATGACAGAGACTTGAATGAAAGAACCATTAATGATGCAAATGATGAACAATTGTTGAACAATAGCTAATTACTGTGAGGAGGATAGGGTGCAGGGTATTGAAAAGCGAGAACAAGTAAGAAAGATTAAAAACTGGTTTATGTTGAACAAAGTTACTGCAAGTGCAAATAGAGTACTGCCACGCCTGATACCACCAAATTGTAGTCTGACAGAGCTGAACAGACTTTATTATGCTACATCAAGAGCAGTAGCAGAAACAATGGGAGTTGATGTTAAAGATAAGAAAAATAATCCAAATAAAGGAAGGAAGAATAGGATGCCACCGTGGAAGTTTAGACTTACGAATGAAATAAATACTCTTCGAAAAGAAATTGGAATGCTCACAATGTTACAGAAAGGAGAAATAATAGTTGAAACAACAAAGAGAAAAGCACAAAATTTAGTAAATAGAGAAAGAATTAGAATCGGAGATAAATTAACACACGCTCTTGTGAGAAGAAAATTAACTTTAGCAGCAAAAGGCAAGAGATTAAAAAGGTACGAAATGCGCGAAAAAGAAAAAAAAAAGAAAAACTGTTCAAAGAAGATCAAGATAAATTTTATAGAGAATTACGAAATACCAAGATAACAGTTGCTGATGCACCCCAGGCAGAGGAGGTTGAAGGATTTTGGAAAAATATATATGAGAACAATGTGTCGCATAATGTAGATACTGAATGGTTGAGAACTATTAAAAATAACCCAGAAATAACATCTATTAGAAATATGGACTCTCAGAAAATTAGTATTAAAGAAGTAAAGGATGTAATCAAGAAGACTAATAATTGGAAGGCACCTGGAATGGACAATGTCCAGAACATATGGCTAAAAAAACTAACATCATTAATCAAACCCCTAACAAGATGCTTAAATAACATATTGGATTGGAAGAGTAGACATCCACTGGTTCATAACAGATTTGAAACAACCCCTTATTCAAAAAATAAAAACCCAAAGATCCTAGTAAGTATAGACCTATAACATGCCTTCCCACAACACAAAGTGTTAACAGGCGTTTCTGACCAAAGGTTTAAAACATGTTGAAGACAACATCATTAGTGAAGAGCAAAAAGGGATGTAGTAGAAATACCTATGGCACAAAGAACAACTACTGATAAATAAAATGATAATTGAAAATAGCTGGAAAGGACAAAAGAATCTATGCATGATGTGGATAGATTACAGGAAAGCTTGTGATAGTGTACCCCATTCGTGGCTGAAGGGAAATAATGAGCATCTACAAAGTTGATGGGATTTTTCAAGGAGACTTCATGTCTCCCCTGTTATTGTATTAGCCCTCAACCCCTTAAGTACCTGATCAACAACTTTAGAGAATGAGTACAGAATGAAATAAAGAACAGAGAAAGAAAGAGAATCTCACCTCTTTACCATGGACGATATAAAGCTGCATTCGCCAAGTAGAGGGAGAGCAGAGAACAAATACAGGTGGTCAGTAATTTTTTCATCCGGATATCTAGAATGGATTTTGGATTGGAAAAGTGTGCATTCATAGTTATGAACAAAGGCAGAAGATACATACGAAAACATCATTTAATAAATAACTGTAGATCAAAACTGGCTGGAAGGACACAAATACAACTGGAGTAGAGGTGGACAGGATTGAAAACACAGGTATGAAAGAAATTAAAGAATACATCTCAAAAGGTGAAGAAAATACTAAAGCAATTAAAACCAAAAAACAAAATAGAAGCAATTAAGGTATTGGTAATGCCAGTAATGAGATATAGTTTTGGAATTGTGGACTGGTACCAGCATGAAATAAATACTCTAGACACAACAACAAGGAAACTCCTCCATGCACACAAAATAATTTACAAAAACCAGTGCACATCCCGAGAGATGAAGGAAGTATGGGAATGCCACACATAGATAGAACCCACAAAAATGAAATAGTAGGATTAGCAGAATATGTAGAAGGAAAAGGAACCAAATTCATTGGATGGTTAAAAGAACATGAAGATTGTAAGGCTGGAACAACTTAATAACAAAAAAGGCAAATAACTACCTCCATTAATTTAACATTGATATAAGAAAACAGAATGGGTGGAATGAGAAAAACCTCAAAGAAAGAACTAAAATTTTAAAGGAATCTTATAAAACAGCAAGAAAGAAAGCCGATGCTATATTATGGGAAGAACATAGACATGCCCAACACTTTAAAAAAGAAGTACTGAACAAGGCCTTTATCAATAAAGAAAAATCTATAGAAACAATTACTAGTCGATTTTTCATAATAAATGACGAGAGAACTTTGATTACAGCTTAGGGTTGGTGCTTAAGAACCAATTGGTTCAAAAAGCATATCGAAGGAGTCGATGGCTCTGATAAATGTAGGATGTGTGGGGTATTTGCAGAGACTGTGCCCCACATATTGTCCGGATGTGAGAGACTGCTACATATGGGACTATACAGAAAGACACAATTCCATATGCAAACTCATTCATTACAGACTGCAAATTATATAAAATTGATACCCCTAATTATCACTGGAATTTTAAACTCCCTGCAATAGTTGATAATGACCATATCCAAATTCTTTGATTTTGTCATACCCACTGACATATTTGTACCAAATAATAGACCGGATATTGTATTAGTTAATAAACCAACAATAAAATGTTAGTTAATAGAGGTTGGAGTCCCATATGATGGAAAAGTAGCCCTCTACGAAAGGGAGAAAGAAAAAAAATACCAAAGACTACGATACACCATCAGAAGGATGTGGGAGATTGATGAGGTAGAGATAATTCCGGTGGTGGTAGGGTCTCTTGGAGCGGTGAAAACATCGCTGGTGACATATGTAGAAAAAATCCCTGCGAAGATCGGAACAGAGGAGGTGGCTATGGAAGCTATTAAAGGGAGCCTCAGTTTAATAAGGTTAGTCTTGGGGAGCTGAGTATGCGGTGCTATGCCTTGACCCAAGGTATGGGGACGGTGTAGCACCGAAAGTGCCCTCTAAGGAGGTATTTAATAAAAAAAATCGAAATTATTTAAATGTTCTGAGTGCAGCCATGAATGTAATCACAAAGGTCACTTAAAAGCACATCTGCTAACTCATAGGTTTTTTATTAATAAAAAAAAAATTAAAAACTACGCTTGAAACGTTCTTTTTTTGGGCACGTGGATGGCTTAGTGGATAAAGGCATATACCAGTTTGCACAGTAACTCAACGACGGAGTTCCAGTGTTTGAATCCCGCTGATGAAGAGTAAAATCTTCTGTGACTCATTCATTTAAAATGAAAACTACGCTTGAAGCGTCTTTTTTTGGGGACGTGGATGGCTTAGTGGATAAAGCGCCCGGTTACTGTTAACTCAGCAACGCGGAGTTCCAGTGTTCGAATCCCGCTGATGAAGAGTAAAATCTTCTGTGACTCATTCATTTAAAATGATCTGAGTACACCTATGAATGTAATAGCAAAGTTATCTTAAAAAGACACATTCTTACGAATCATGGAACGCACAAGAAATAAAGAAATCGATGGAAATAAAAATGAATATAGAAATTCCATTGCAAACGGAATATTAAAAGAACTCTAATTATAAAGGCAAGAATGATGATTTGGATTATTATAAAATAGATCTGGTCATAATGGAAATACATAAACTTGCCTCTTTACCAGCCCAAGAGAGACCATCAAATGAGGAACTGGAAAGCTCATCATTCGTAATAAGTGGTGAATTAGATTTGCGTCTGGAAGAAATAATGGTTCCTTACCATCCTCGAGATACCTGCATAAACCAGAATGATGATGATGTTGAAATGTTAAGCAAGATAGCAAAGTATCAAGACGAGCATATGGTAATGGCTATTATTTCCAGAACATATATAATTGATTGGATAATAATGGATAACTATATTGCAGTGTTGTGGTTGATATTGTGAAGTGCCTAAAAATCCTGTAAACTGAAAACTCGGCTATAGCAAAAATCACTGAAAAGAAAGAATAAGAATTTAATGTATCTTATAACAACAAAATATTCACATAGTTAATGAAGAACAGGAACTGAGTAACGGGCGTACTCTTATCTTTAAAGAACAATAATTACCGTAATTAACTTTAAGAATGTTGTAAATGTATATTGCTACAAACAATCTGTTAAAAATTGTCGTCTATTTTAGGGGAATGTATTTTTGCTTATTTTCTTTCTTTCTTTCTTTCTTCACCTTCCTCTTTGCCCCAAGATTGGGGGTAAGGTGCTGTACAACATCAGAAAAAAGCAGTAGAAGTTGTAAACAAACGTCTAAAAGAAATGACCTTACCACCCCCTCTTAACCATTAATTGGTAGGCTCGTCACAGACAGAAGAGTACCTAGAGCATCCTTGGGACGGCGACGGACCCTCACTATGGTAAATCGTCAGTATAAGGGTTCATCCCACAGCCCAGGTGGGCCACAACCATGCCCATACAAAACCACCTGTTCTCTCCTATCATGCACTTTTATTCTCGCCTCTGCCAAACTCACATTTCTCTCAATCCAAACATTCGTTCACTGACTCAATCCACTCTCTTCGGTCTCCCAGCCAGTCCATTAACACCCATACCACTATACATTCGCTTAACCAACCTACTATCATTCATCCTTTCCATGACCAAACCATCTCAACATACTTTCATTTATTCTCTCATTTACCTTTCTTCACACCACACCTCTCTCTAATACGTTCATTTCCTCTCTTTATCAATTCTTCTCACACCTAGCACACCCCTAAGATTGTCCATCTGAACACATTGAACTTTAGATTTATACTTCTTATTCCAGACCATAGTCTCACTACCATACAATAACACAGGTAACAACATACCCTCATGTAAGACCCTAGCACACTCAAGACTTAGTCCCTTTGCATTCACCAACGATTTAATTGCACCAGCCATCTTCCTGCCATTCACAACTTTCCTACTACACTCTGCATCGTCCGTTCCCTTCTCATCCAACATATACCCTAAATATTTAAACTCAGACACTTGTTCTAGCTACTCACCATCTAACATAACTTCACTGAGAGTGTCCTCCTCACAACCATAACCTTACTCTTATCCACGTTTACTTTCAAGCCCCTCCTTTTACACACCCTGCCAAATCTCTCTACCAATCCTCTCAAACTCTCTTCAGATTCGCCACACAGAACCAAATCATCCGCATATAATATATATATTATATATTGAAAATATTTCCTTAAAAAGTTGTTTGCTATGAAAATGTATTATTCTTAAAGGTTTTTAATTCCTATTTTTTCGGTAGAAGATAAATGAATGAAATTTAACAAACTCTTGTGTAAGTAGATTAAACTTTATTGTTTTTAATGTCTTTTATATAACTTTTCACAAATAGAAAATTGGAATGATTTTTAATATTGCCTCTTTATAGGTATGTAACTTTGTCACATTATATTATATTATTTTTGAAGTTACGAAATCTTCAGATCCGTTTGATGGTTGAAAATGTCACGTGCGCAGAAGGTTGTTGGCTTTTATCATAGTATCAAAATATCTAGTAAGGAACTTGAAGTATTTAGCAGGTTTGTCTGCCTGTCGTAAGTTACCAAGTACCGCTTACAAGGGAAATTTAAATTTACTTTTTACAACAAAAATTGGGGAAGTTGTCAAGTAATGCTGTAGAAAGATTTCTAATCTTTAAAAGTTTTATGCACTAAATTTAAATTTGCTCGTTTTTTTATTAATTGTACCTTAAAAATTTCATATAAGAATAAAATTAAAGTTATAAAAAATATTTTCTGAAATGAGAATTAGATAATCAGTTTCCCCGAAATCGCAACACTCTCGAATATCGTTATCCAGACTTTATAAATACATTTCATTATTATATTTATCCTTTGCTTTTACATTTGAAGTTCTTTCCAAATCTGTTTCTGGTTTAACACTTCAAAAATTTAAAGATAGTGAGATGTCGTTTAAAGGTTTGTGTAAAAAATAACTGGAATTCTTTTGAAATTGGAAATTAAATGAATTTTTTTTAAGAAGTTTTTATTGATATATCTTCTGACTGTTCATCTTATTTATTCCATATTAAGAACACGAAGAAAGCTTATACCTTTATTATTATGTCAGAGATCAGGAATACATCGGGAAAGGAGCATTCTAGTAATTGGTGTTTGATTTTTTGAAGAGCACAAAAAGAAAGTTCTCGCGGTTTGAGAAATTGGCTGCAAGACTCTAATAAAATTATAGTTGCTGCAACAGATAATTTTCTACAGAGCGAAGGTTTTGAGCCGGACAAGTGTTTGACAGGGGACACAAAGTTATGATGGCCGTTGAATTATGGCATGGAAAGACTTCGATATTCAATAAAATTTGGTAGAGAAATATAAAGCGCTGTTCTTTAACTGCAAGTAAAAAGTAGACACAGCCAGAGGATATGATTTGTGCCCCAAATATAAAAATTTGCACAGTAAAGCATATCAACTTTTTCGTGAATCCTGTTCTCCGAATAAATATACTTTAAATATACCACTGTTCTGTGAGACGCTTCAGTCGCATAAATAAAGAAAGAATTTTGCTGACATCGCCAAACTTGCAGGGCTGCAAAGGTTACCAAAGGACAGTAACTATTCTACACCTATCTCCTACTACCCCGACCTAGATCTAATTCTTTCATCACCCTATCCATATACAAATTAAAATGCCCATTTAGGCATTACACATCCCTGAGTCACTCCACTATTAATATTAAACTATTCACTTTCCACTCCCTTTATTCTTATACAACCTTCACTAACTACATTCATGCACCGAATCTATTCAAGAAGTCCACCACCAACAACATATATCCACTAACACCTACCACAGAAGCTTCCCTATTAATCCTACCATATCGCCTGTTGCACCTACATAATACCTCAAATAAATTGCGGAATTATTGCCTCAACGGCATTTGATCTACTAATCCCCTACCACTCCTAAATGCACGCTTGTTCTTCGGCAATCAATACTACAGTTACTCGACGCTCTTTCGACCAATATACAAGTATATACCTTCCCTACAACACTCGATAAAGTAGTTCCTTTAGTTTCCCTAGAGTTGACACTTATCTACTTTACACCCTTATAAAAGGGTTGCTATTACCACTCCTTCCAATCCTTCAAGAACTATATATCCTCTACATACTCTATTTGCTTTCATATAAAAAAATTGCTACTCCTCTCCCCCTCTCATTTCCCTCACTCCAACACACCTCCATCTTCCACCACCACTTTCATCTTTGTTTCTCTGTCACAACTTACAAATTAAATTTAAGCTTTTTATTCAAAGGATGCATTCTCCTCTGCTCTTTCGCATTTCATTCTTGTAATTGATGTACCCACGTTTCATACAATTTCACCTAAAGATACAAGGTCTCATGTGGCGGTCACGACCAGTATTGATTTAGAGAGGATAAATTTCATTTGCTTGCTGTGATTGAAAAAAAGATGAAAGGAAACCGCGAAGACGAGTGGTGTGATGTGAATTGATTCAGGGTTGGAGAAGAGAGTTACGATTCTGATAGTGACCGTCACAGCGCTACCGGTGGATTTTACATTTGTGTTGTATACTAAATTCCTAATGGTTAAATTTAAGTTTGAAAAAGGTCATGGTATGTATGGTTGTAACATATGGTTCATCTGAGGGTGATGTTGAGGAGAATGTGATTTTCTGGAATAATCTGAAAGATGTTTTTCGATTGGGTTAGTAGTAGCTTCAGATTGATTGTGTTGGGTGACTTTACTAGCTGGATAGGTAATCGAAATGAATGCAAATAAAGGTGAACGGTTGGCCCTGGGGAAAAAGTCAGAATGGAAGGAGGGTGAATGTTTTCTGCGATGAGAGAAGTTTGTGTGTAAGTAATATATTCTTTGAGCACAAAAGTAATCAAACGTATACTATGGTTATTTGAAGTAGAGATGAGCCCATAGTAGTAAAAGAAGTATGAGTGATTTTGTGTAGGTGAAAGATGTTGAAGTATGAGGATGTTAAATCAACGAGGGGGTAGATGATGGGATTATCGGATCATTATATTTGTTTTTATGTAAGATTAAGTTAGTGAGAGCTTGGATGGAGAAAGAAAAGAGATAAGGAAGTAAGTGGGAAGAATTAAGTGTGAGAAGTTAAGTGAACAAAGTAATAAAGAAAAGAATGTAAGACCTTTTGCAAATTATTTAGTTCTTTCTTCAAATAAATTGAACAAATCTGGACATAAAAAAAATGAAGGGGAGAGTGTTTTGTTGAAGTATGTGGATTTGTGTTAAAGTAGGATGTAAGAATGTCAACAGTGAAGTTGTGGAATAGAGGGGATGCTGAAATGATTAAAAGTAAGAGCATTTTGATTAAATGTGCACAAAAACCACTGATGAGTCACAAATGAAAAGTGTTTGGAATTATATAATAATGGAAAAATGAAGACTAAAAAGTTGAATAGCAGGGAGGAAACACAAATAAAGTAGGTTAACGGTTTGGAAGGGTAAATGAACGAGGACTTAGGGGAATGTAGTATTTTATATATATATATATATATATATATATATATATATATATATATATATATATATATATATACGTATATATATATACTATATATATATATATATATATATATATATATATATATATATATATATATATATATTTTAGCGTGGTGGTTGGTTTGTTTGGAGTTAGTGGTCAAACCAAAGGTCGAGTTAAAGACTTGATTACAGTTGAATTTGTATTTTTAGAAGAAAATAACACGGACACCATGGCAATACGAGAAATATCATATGCTTTAATAAGCTTTAAGACTTCATAAAATGGTAAAAATCCATAATTCTTGTGAGTAATTATAAAGCGTCGATGTAAGGCGAAAATGGCGGCAAGATAAGATGCTAGAGGCATGTCAGTAGTATCAAAGATGAGGACGCACGACAGTCGTATTCATAATTTTTAAATTTGCCATAGTGAGAAAATAGAGTTCATTAATAAACTCCGCTATTGCATTTGCGTGCTATGTTGGTAAGATTGACCTGACCTCAATTACCACAGATACTCCCCTGCAGTGCTGAAGGCACGAAACTATTCCAAATAGCGCGCCGGCCATCGAATGTGCCTACCCCTGCTCGATATTCTAGTAAGCGGTTGGGATGGAGTCTGGACAGGATTCCCAGATTGTGAGCGGGTGATCGGGCGAGTCGGAACATCTGCGTGTGTCGTAAGAGTAGCCCGAGGTGGAGCTGGAGTTGAAGAATCCTGAGCCGGAGTGGAGGGAGGCAAGGATGACGATGACCGTGCGGGTGGAGTCTGAGCCGGTCGTATTGGTGCTGTTGGCTGAGGAGAAGGAGGAGGAGGAGGATAAGGAAGAGGATCAGGAAAATGGAGAGGTGGAGGAGGAGGAGGAGGAAGAGATGCAGGAGGAGAGATAGGAACGTTAAAAGAACGAGTTGAAGGAGGAGAAATTGAAACAAAAGGTAAAGCGTCAGGGTCGAGAACAGGAAGAGGATTCGCCTCGAAGAAAGCAGGCTTAAGACGGTCGATTGAAACGACTTCTGTGCGTGTGGGACGCTGGATCGTAAAGAATTTCTCCTTCCTAAGTATCACAGGAAAAGGTCCATCGTACTTAGGTTGGAGAGCGGTGCGGTGGGAGTCATGTCGAACGAAGACATGAGTGCAGGAAGAAAGGTCCTTAGGGATATAGGAATGCACCTTGTGTGGACGAGAAGGAGTTGGTCTCCACGACGAAGCACAGCGCCTCAAGCGGGTAAGATAAGCAAGCGGGTCGGCTGTAGAAGGAGGAGAGGACTGTGAGAAGAAGTCACCGGGAAGACGAAGAGGAGAACCATACACTAATTCAGCAGCCGAACAGTGCAGATCCTCTTTAACTGCGGAGCGAATGCCAAGCATTACAAACGGGAGAAAGAGCGTCAGTCCAATTTTCCGGATTGGGCTGAGCTAGAAGAGAAGCCTTTAGCTGACGGTGGAAACGTTCAATAATGCCGTTCGCTTTTGGATTGAAAGAAGTCGTGTGAATCTTCTCTGAACCAAGAAGATTCATCAAATCTCTCCATAAGAAGGATTCAAAAGGTCTACCTTGGTCCGTTGTGACAGAAAGCGGCACGCCAAAGCGCGAAATCCAATGAGCCAAGAAAGCTTTAGCTATGGATTCCGCGTTGGCAACAGAGAGAGGGATAGCCTCGGTCCATCGTGTGAACCGATCTATGCACGTAAGAATGTATTTCTTACCGCGGGAGGGAGGCAGAGGTCCAACGATGTCGATGTGGACACGTTCAAAGCGAGCACCAGGAGGTAAGAAAGTGCCTAGCGGGGACTTGGTGTGACGGTGGACCTTAGAACGCTGGCAGGGAAGGCAAGTGCGACACCAAGTTGCTACATCGGCATTCAGATCAGGCCACACAAATCGGGCAGCAACCAGTTTGCGTGAAGCCTCAACGCCAGGGTGGGAAAGCGAGTGAAGATTGAGGAAAACAGCCTTACGGAACGATGCAGGTACGAAAGGACGAGGAGATCCCTGAGAGACATCGCACAGAAGTTTCTTCTCTATCCCAGGGAGTTGGAGCCACTCCAGCTTGAGAGAAGAATCTTGTGGAAGCGCAGGATCCTCAGTAGTCTGGCACGTTGCCATAGCGTTGTAGTCGATGTTGGGTAAGGCTGAAATCGCGTCGATTTCAATGCGGGAGAGAGCGTCAGCAGTGAAGTTGTCAACACCTGAAATATGTCTGACATCAGTGGTGAACTGTGAGACATACTCAAGGTGACGAGCTTCTCGAGGAGAGTGCCATTCGTTTCTGGAGACCATAGCGAAGGTAAGTGGTTTGTGATCAGTGAGTATGTGGAACTCACGACCCTCCAGAAAGTAGCGGAAATGACGGACGGCGAGATACATCACAAGTAACTCCCTCCCGAAAGCACTGTAGCGAGTCTCAGGAGGTTGCAACTTGCGAGAGAAAAAGGCGAGAGGAGACCACACTCCGTTCAGGTGCTGCTGGAGGACACCTCCGACAGCAAAATCGGAGGCATCTACCTGAACTCTGGTCGGAGCTGAGTCCTGAGGGTGGACTAAGAGTGTGGCAGAAGCGAGTGCTTCTTTGGAAGCTTCAAAAGCAGCCGTAGCTTCGTCAGACCAGTCCACTTTTGTAGAACTGCCTCGGTGCTTGGGGCGGATGAGAGCGGTGAGAGGTCGAAGAATATCAGCGCCCGATTTGAGAAAACGATGATAGAAGTTAAGCATGCCGAGGTACTGACGAAGCTGCTTCTGAGAGACAGGCCTAGGGAAGGTGCGAATGGCCTCGACGCGCTCTGCAAGAGGGCAAATGCCATCCGCTGAAACAGTGTGTCCTAGAAAGGTAAGAGAAGGGACACCAAAAACACACTTTGCTGGGTTGAGACGCATGCCACATTCGTCCAACCTGGCAAAAACTGCACGTAGATGTTGCTCATGCTCGGCAGGAGAAGAGGAAGCTATGAGGAGGTCATCCAGATAAGCAAAGGCGAAGGGGAGGCCTCTAAGAACGTCATCGATGAAGCGTTGAAAAGTCTGAGCTGCACCCCTCAAACCGAAAGGCATGCGTGTGTACTCAAAGAGGCCAAAAGGGGTGATGATGGCCGTCTTCGGTATGTCCTCTAGTGCGACTGGGATCTGGTGGTAAGCCCTGACAAGATCCAATTTACTAAAAATGGATTTACCAGCCAGATTAGAGGTGAAAGACTGGATGTGAGGGACCGGGTAGCGGTCTGGTATCGTACAAGCGTTCAAAGCCCTAAAATCTCCCACAGGCCTCCAATCAGAAGCACCTTTAGGGACCATATGGAGGGGGGAGGACCATGAACTTTTGGAAGGGCGGACGATACCAAGTTCGAGCATGTGCTCAAACTCCGCCTTGGCTGCCTTGAGCTTGTCAGGAGGCAGACGCCGAGCACGAGCGAAAGTGGGAGAGCCAGTAGTCTCTATATAATGGCGCACAGAATGTTGAACAGGAGAAGAAGAGAACAAGGGTTCAACAGCGCCGGAAAATCCTTCTGCAGGATGGTGAAGAAGGGAGAGGTACCAGAAGAAGGAGCAACCGCAGAGATGCCTTTAAGAGCAGAAGAAACTACGGTACCTGCAGAAGACAGAGACGTACAACCGTCAACCATTCTCCTATTTCTTCTTAGATCGACCATAAGGTCGAAATGTGACAGAAAATCAGCTCCCAAAATGGGTTGGGTAACGTCAGCGACCACGAATACCCAGGGGAATTGACGGCGGAGAGAGAGGTCTAAGGTGCACAAACGCTCACCATAGACAGGGATGGTACTACCATTTGCTGCGTAAAGAGCCCGGTCAGGAAGAGGGACAGCGGACTTTTGGGTAGTATCTCGAGGAAGAAGCGAAAACGACGCACCGGTGTCAATCAGGAAGAACAGGTTTTGTAGACCTGTCAAAAGAAAAAGGCGCAGGACATCCTGAGAAGAAAAAGGCGGAGAGGAAGAACAAATAGAGGGGTGGCCAGCTGTATCCACCGCCTTTATGAACCACTGGCTAGGGTTTCCCGAAAAAATTACAGGTTGGTTGCACCTTGCCCCACTCGCTTTCAGGCCATACCAGTGGTGATAAAAACAATATCGTTAGGGTATTGCGTCAGACCTAGTGTTGGAGAACGGTCAGAAACGACGACCTGAAGGAGCAGTTGTGGGAACGAGAGTCCCTTGGAGACCGCAGCATGGCGGAGATGGACATCAGCTCCGCCTTGATGTCTGCCATGCCATGTTCCAAAGTAGAAAGACGAGCCTCTATACCCGAAAATCGGGATGAACAGGGGTCGTGAGAGGCGCTGGAGATGGACCAGGGGTACGAGGGATGGGGCTGGTACACCGGGTAAGAAGAAGAAGCAGCGGAAGAAGGAACCGAAGAAACCGCAGGTGTGGGGGAAGAAAAAGTATAAGGAGAAGAAAGCGAAGAAGACAGGGGAGGCAAAGAGGTAGTAGGAAGAGGAAATGCCTGAGCTGCAGAAGAAAAGGAGACAGTCACAGGGGCAGAAATAGCAGAAATAGCGGGGGCATTGGAGTTGAAACGGCGCAGGAGACCATCTGCCCTCTCTGCTACTTCCTGGAGAGAAAGCTTCGGGTCCATAGACGCCAGAAAATATTGGACGTCGTGTGGAAGTTTCTGTACAAAAAGTGTGCGGATGAAACCTGATTCCTGGAGGGTGGGAGGACCACTACAAGGACAGCATCTGCACCAGGAGATCAGAAGGCTTCTGATCTCCTAGCGAGGTGCCACGTAGCAACTCCTCATACTTTGCTTCCTGAGTAGGAGCCATGCGAGAGACCAAAAGATCTCGAAGAGCAGTGTAGGGAGTGTCAGAGGAAGATAAGGTAGGAATGGAGTCTCTGATACGGAGCGAGACATCTTCGGGCAAGAAAGACAGAACAATACCGTATCTTGTCTGTTCGTCGCCGATGGTGCGCAAAATACCGTCAACGATAGAGAACCATAGCTCAGGGTGGTGCGAATAGAAGGGCGGAAGACGAACATGCGTGTGAGTAGGGGAAGGAGTGGAATTCGTCTCAACCATGACGAGGGCAGGAGAATGAAGCAAGAGAAAAGAA
>JABUQX010086171.1:0-29554 GCA_015478945.1 Trachelipus rathkii | reverse complement strand
CTGTTGACTTAATATTTATAAAATAGTAAAATTATTAATTTTGTGGTAAAACGTTGCTTTTGAGAAATCTAAATAGGCTTAACTAGTCAGTAAATTTCACTATCATATAGGGAGGTTACATTTAGTGACCTTCGAAAAGAAACTATATATATATATATATATATATATATATATATATATATAATATATATATATTATATAATTATATAATATAATATATATATATATATATATATATATATATATATATATATATATACTATATATATATATATATTATATATATATATATATATATATACTCCACTATATATATATTATATATATAATATATAATATATATATATATATATTTATATATATATATTATAATATATATAATATATATATATGATATATATATAATATATATTATATATATAATATTATTAATATATAATATATATATATTTATATATATAATATATTATATATATATATATATTAATATATATTAGTATATATATAAATATATATATTATATATATATATATATATATATATATATATATATATATATATATATATATATATAATATATATATATATATATATATATATATCTATCCTATATATCATATATACTGCGACGGACCCTCACTATATATATATATATATATATATATATATATATATATATATATATATATATATATGCCCTGTTGACTTAATATTTATAAAATAGTAAAATTATTAATTTTGTGGTAAAACGTTGCTTTTGAGAAATCTAAATAGGCTTAACTAGTCAGTAAATTTCACTATCATATAGGGAGGTTACATTTAG
This sequence comes from Trachelipus rathkii, assembly GCA_015478945.1. Taxonomy (NCBI): domain Eukaryota; kingdom Metazoa; phylum Arthropoda; class Malacostraca; order Isopoda; family Trachelipodidae; genus Trachelipus; species Trachelipus rathkii. The sequence goes on along the minus strand of JABUQX010086171.1, from coordinate 28,731 downwards.
TGACCTTCGGAAAAGAAACTATAATAAAATAAAATAAATATTTCCGTGAAACACATAAAAATTAAAAACAGAAACACAATAAATTTACACAAATTGAAATAACACTGGCAAAATCACTCCCAAACTCACTTTCACTCATATCGTGACTGCTGACTGGAGACATAATTATATTTATGAGTGCCCGCAAATGTACGACATTTGATAAAAATAAATTTAAATTACATAATACAATTTCTGTAGAAAATCATGTATAAAATGACTTATTAACAACAAAACAAAATGAAAAAGATTATGAAAGAGTTTTAGGAAATTTGGAGAAAAAAGACAGGGTGTTTGTTATATTTATTAAATGAAATCGTACGTTTGGCAGTGTCGCGGAAACATTTATGAGTAACGATGTTACGTTGCATTTACTTGTAGAATTAGAACGAAAAAGCGTACATCGCATAAGATGTAACAGCAAAGTCACATATACGACATATGTGTGATGTGACGAGTGCGACGAACATTAACGTTGCTGTGATGTATCTTGCAACCATCTGTGCTATATGGGTATATATATATATATATAAATAATATATATATAATATATATATATATATATATATATATGATTATTATATATATATAAATATATTATATATATATATATATATATATATATATATATAGTAATATATATATATATATTATATATATAGATATATATATATATATATATATATATATATATATATATATATATTCATCTGTTTTAGAGGATGTTACCATTTTCACTGTAGCAACTATTTGAGATTTTTTCTCTATCCTCTTGCTTGAGAGCAAAAATAATATTGTTGTTTTTCAATGACTCAAAAATCAGTTCCTCAATCTATTCCTTAACATAATCTTCCATAACAATACAATCGACCTTCTGAGAAACACACAACAAGTTCAGACCTTCTGGAGTTTCTTTTTCTCGATCTTTCTTGGTAAGGCTTAACATTACCTCTCTCCAAACAAGGTTTTAAGAGATTAGGTGTTCTTAGGCGCCCTTGGAAAACCTTTTCACCCCCCAGTGTGCTTACCGTATGAAGGTCTGCTCACTATTGACCTTTGTGTAGAGTATGCAAATTTGGGGAAAAAATAATTTTTTCTTTTTTTAAGGGGTAGTTCCACGTGAGACACCCTGTATTTATATATATATATAATATAAACAAGGCATTAGATCAAACAATTCAGTTTTTAAATAAGATTTTTGGTAACGGTATTCAAAATGGGAATCGGCTATTTTCTCCACAATATCGATACCAGTAATAGCGTAGATTGTCGATATCAAATTACCGATACCACAAAAAATTGCAGTACGATTTTAGATAGTAGAAAACTACCGATCCGATACTGACCCCATCCAATTATATATATATAGTATAGATATATATATATATATAATATTAATATATATATATTATATATATATATTATATAGAGATATATATATATAATATATATATATATATATATATATATATATATATATATATATATATATATATATATATATATATATATATATATAAATACTAAGGGAGCTATGCTTCTTTTCGAAAATGTAGGGGGAAAGATTGAAAGGACCAAAGGTCAAACTATTGTCAACAATGTAAAAAGTCTTCCTAAGAGGAAGGGAATTTCTTTCCCATTTCTATTTCTAATCTTGAATAAGAAAATTACTTTTTAAAGAATGACAAAAGTTTTCATGAAAATACATCAGAGGGAAAGGTTGAGGCAGTCACTTGCACAGAGAGAGAGAGAGAGAGAGAGAGAGAGAGAGAGAGAGAGAGAGAGAGAGAGAGAGAGAGAGAGAGAGAGAGAGAGAGAGAGAGAGAGAGAGAGAGAGAGAGAGAGAGGAATGTTGGCAAAGTTTTAGCCTTTGCAAATGAATTTAAAGAGACATAGAGAAAGACGAAGAGAATGAAAAGACTCAACTTTACCTGCTCGGAAATCTAAAAAGCTATTCTCATTTTGTTTTAATTCCATCTTTTATTCTTTCTCTTTGTGTCAGTCACACCTTCTTCAACTATTTTGATCACTTTCAATTGGTGTGCGATTGGCTTCTTCAACTCAAGTTAAGTGAAGTAATCGACTTTTCGTGAAGTTTAAAGTGGGAGACATTGGCGTCATAAATGAATTGATAATTAATAGTTAGTTACAATGTATGCGGTATTTCATGATTTGAGAAATAATTTGATGACACAGATATTTTTATCCGCTTCTGACTCCGACTCTCGCCCTCAACCTTTACCTTGACCTCGGGTTTGACCTCGACTTCTACCTTGACTTCAACCTCGACCTCAAGTAGCTGTGTTACTTGTATATGTCAATATTACTGCTATTTAAGAAATGAAAAAACTTAGAGTAAGTAAATGATTTTCTTTTCTCTTATTTAGTGTTAATTGAAAACTTTGAGTTAATTGGTAATCATTTTTCCGCCTTCGCAAAAAGACACACACCCCACACACACACACACACATACACACAATCACATATATATATATATAATATATATATATATATATATATTATATAGATATATATATATATAATATATATATATATATTATTATATTTATATATATTATATATATATTATATATATAATATATATTGTTACGCGTTCGGATTCTCGTTCAGGCTACGTGAAGCGGACGTATAAAAGATTGCCGTCAGTAATGATTTTATGTAACTTATTTACGTATTACAGTTTATTCTCAATTACACACACAAATACACTCATAAACATAGCCCAACACATACAACAGAACAATCTTTCAGCATTACATAATCAGCCTTCCATGCTTCTGCGCGTCTGAAAGGGCTACCGTATTAGGATGCGAATCAAGTCCGAGTTGTGCTGAAGGCAAGGGCGTTGCAATATCGGGCTCTATATCCTTGCACTTTCCACTTGGTCATAAACCATATAAATACTTTCCCTGATATTATTTTTTCTGGCAAGATCACAAGCTGTAAGTCTTCACAGAATTAGGGGAAAGCCAGTTGGAAGATGGTTGAAAACGCTGAAATCACCAAAAAATGATATATTTCAGAGACAAGTGTGATTAGAGAGAAATTTGAATTCTAATTTGAAGAAATTAAAAATAGTCGGTTAGTTAGGGAAACACATTGCATATTCAATTTAATATATACATAATATATATAATATATATATATAATAGATATATATATATATATATATTATATATAATATTAATATATATAAATTAATATATATTATATATATCATATTATAATATATATGATAAATATATATATATATAGATATATATATATATATATATATAATATATTATATATATAATACGGTATACTTATAATAGTATATATTATAAGATATATTATACTATATATATATATATATATATATATATTATCTGTCCTAGATGATCCCCAGATATTGGGGGTGAGGTGCATAGCATTCACCAGAACAGAAAAGTAGTAGAAGGAATAGGACGCAAGTCGAAAAGAAGCCTAGAGCCCCTTTTACCGTCTCCTTTATTACCCCCAGTGAGCAAACTCCCTCGCAATCAGGAAAAAATAACCCTACGGCCTCACAGAGACTCGACAGACCCTCAACTGTGTGCTATCTCGCAATCGTTGGGGTTTCATCCCAATGGGCAAGCCCACAACCATTACACCCTCCACAAAACTTCGCCACTTTTCACTTCCTGTTAGCACCATTCTTTCGCCTCTAGCCAAAACTCACATTCTACTTGAGGCATTCCTTTACATGCACTCCAGATTCACTTTATTTCTTTCGATTCCCAAGTACACTCATCACATATACATCCTCTCTAAGAAATTAACCAAACCGTTCAATTATCCATTCCTTATCAATAGACCGGATCATCTTTAAATGTACTTCTCGTTTATTCTCTCTTTCACCCTTCCTTCGCACCACACAAACTCCCATAGAATGCGTTTAATCTTTTCCATAAACCACAATTTCTCTTCACACCTAAACACGCACATAGAATTGCTCCATCTGAACACCTTTGTACCTTAGATTCTATACCTGCTCATTCCAGGACCAATAGTATCACTACATACATGACACAAATGTAAAAAATATACCCTCATGCAAAAACCCTAGCAGGACGTGAAGACTATGAGTCCCTTTCACATCCAACCAAGAAGTAATTGCATGCCAGCCCTCCTTCCTACCATTCACAACTTTATTATATATATTATATATATATTATATATATATATATATATATAAATATATATATATATATTTTATTAAATATATATATATATTATATATACTTATATATAATAATACTATTATATAGTAATTAGACTGACTGAATAGCTTTGATCCATAAGGGTAGGAAAAATTCGAAAGACTCCAATTTCAAAGACACGGAACAAAAATCACTGGCACACATAAGCACACAAATGGCCTATTGACTTAAAAATTAAGATAGAGACAGGAAAGAGTCAAGAAGTGGGTTTGTTGTCAAAACACCACCAACACCCAAGTTTGGTTAAGTAGAAGAGATTGAGGTTTAGAGGAGGAGAGGTGATGTTCAAACAAAATGGAAAGATTAATGTAAGGCCACGAAGTTGCTGTAGGAAAATTAATAAAGGAGCATGCTCAGGCAATATATACAATAGAGATATATACTATATAAATAAATATTTATATTATATATAATATTATATATAATATATAGTATATACTATATATATATATAATATATATAATATATATAATATATAATATAGTATATACTTTAGGTCTTCGAACGGCTTCACAGGGATATCCAAGCGATACCAATCAAAGGGTGACCAAGGACTGCGGAGAAAACAAATGTAATTATTACTGCTTAAACGGTTGCAAGATGAACGGCGAACATACTAGTGCCAAGTTTTGCGCCCCAATGGGGCCTTCCTTTCCAACTTATGGTCTAGTTAGCCAATGTAACTGTTTACGGTAAGAATCTATCAGAACATAATTATATATACTATATATATAAATTATATGATATATAACGTATATAATAATATAATATATATAATATATTATATATATATATTATATATAGTATTATATATATATATATATATATATAGACATATTTTTATTTACAGTTAATCACCACCGCTCCACAGGCAAAAGCCCGGATTCAAGGAGGGGTGTTAACGAATCGAACCAAAAATTCAAACTAACGCAAATTACGCAGATGAGCACAGACGCGGGCTTTAGAGGGAGGGAGATCAAATTGACGTAGGAAAAACATGAAGATGGAATAGAGAATTGCCACAGAACAGCAGAGTGCAGAAGAAGGAGGGCACCGCAGAAACGAACTGAGTTGAGTTGCTGAATATAAACACAAAAATTCATGTGAGCGACACAGCACCGCCTTAGTTGCTACGAGGGCGTCTTAAAGGTCGGTGGCACGCGAGTGGAAAGTTCCCCTCGAGCACTTGCCGCTACTATACCTATAGACCGCTGCGGTACCCTATAGAAAAGAGATTGAAAGCACCAACGGTCGGAGGGCCACAAGATAGAAGGGTCAAGTGGACCTAGAAGAACAGACAGTTATATAAGTCTTTTTGCCTGACTCGAACCCTTAATCCAAAAGCGGTGAACCATGGAGCCCCCCCAGTATGAGGAGCAGTACTCCATACAGGGCGGATGAGACCCTTGTATAACTGGAGTAACTGTGAAGAAGAAAAAAAAGGCTCGCAGTATAAACAGAAAATATAGATATTTATATATTTATATATATTATATATTATATATAATATCATATATTATATATATATTTATATATATATATATATTATATATATTATATATATATATATATAGATATATATATATATTATTAAACTATTTATATATATATATTATTATATATATAAATATATATATATATATATATATTAATTAGATATATATATTATATAATATATATATATATAAAATATATATATATATATATATAGTATATATATATATTATATGGGGACTAGCCCAAATTGGTCGACAGGGAAAATGGTCACAGGTCAACCAGGGTCGACACGCTCAAGAAAATTTCACGTTTACAGCCACGCACAGTCGTTAAGTTAAGTTACAGTTAGGTTAAGTTAAGTTAGTTTTTAAGTAAGTAAGTAAGTTAAGTAAGTTTTGTTGGATTCGTCTAGGTTAGGTTAGGTTAGGTTGTTGGATTCGTTAGAGCTCCTTAGTAACCAATTTTTTTGTTTTTTGTTTTTTTTTTTTTACAAATGTCGACCATTTGAACTGTCGAGCTCTTTTCCTGTCGACCCATTTGTACTTAGTTATTGTATGTATATATCATTTTACATTAATGTTTTTCTAAGTTTATAAATAAAAATGTATATTAAAGCAATCAATAAACAACAATTTAATTTGTAACAAAGATTTTTCACTTTTCTCAAAAGAAAATATTTAGGATATATTATCAATTATATACTATATATATATATATATACTATATATATATATATTATTTAATTATATATATATATATATATATATATTATATATATATATTATATATATATATTTATAATACTATAGTATATATATATGATGAAAAAAAGCTGTTTGGTTTAAAAAAAACAAATGGATTTTAAAAAGTAAGAAACACATTTTTTTTTATTTAACCTTTAAAATCAATATTTTTTAATTTTTTTATATATTTTTTTGAGTCAATGTTACAGGATCCCACCCACGGCTCGACAAAGAATCGTCCGGCCACACTGGGCTGAGAAAAATAAACATCAGGGTAGATTAATAGAAAACTGGACCTATTTGCAATGTTAGGGAAAATTTTAATGGCGAAATGAATATTCAGTCAAAAAAATAAACAAAAATTAATAAAAATATATCTAATTGATATACTAATAAACTGTACGAATCTAATTGCAGAAGATATCACTTCTTGAGATACAGGAAAAAGAGTTACTAATCTAATGGGAAGATTCAGATAAGATTGGGACAATCTTGTTAGAAGGAGTCTAGGACCACAACAGTGGAGATCGACAGCGAATAGGGTCGCAGTCTGGGAGATAATCAATGAAGATATGTCGAAACAGATTTGGGGGTAGTTGACGTTGGCAAAAATTTGCGATGTTGAAGAGTGTTCATTCGTGACATATAGTGATGTATGATGGTTAGATATTTGGGGTGGCCAAATACCGTGACGGTGTGCAAAGTAATCACCTCGTGTAAGCGACTTGTCGTCGGTGGAAAGAGACCCACTCACAATAGTTACGGCTTTACACTTCCAAGCATCGCTCCCGCGTTCATTCATCCAGCGCTGCGCTGCAACAAGATCGAAAGCACTTGTCGGAGAGCAGGGTATAGCAATCAGTCTAAATAGAGGCGCACGTCAAATTGCAACCGAGGAGGGTACCTGGAACAGTTCCGAAACGAAGAGGCTGCTATTAACTTTTTTAATATAAATTATATATTATTTATATAATTTATGATCAATGTTTTTATTAGTTTCAGCAAATATTATATATCAAACACTCAAAAAATTAATTTAATTAACAACAAAGATATTTTTCATATTCTCAAACCGTTTTTTCAATTATTTTTCAATTATTAAAATAATATATGGTTCAAATAAATTTATATATATATATTTATATATATAATATATATATATATATATATATATATATATTGAATCGCGCCGTACTGTAAAGCCTAATTTTTCCTGTATGAAACTTTGGTAAAAGTGTTGTTCTGATTATTGAGTATTTTTCATACATATGAATGTTGAAGTTTGAGGAGCAACATAACTTTTTGATCACCTACCTTTATCTTGATTAGTATTATAATATATAGCCATGCAGTAGCTTATTTTTTATTTAGATAATATCTTTGTATATATATGATATCCTTACTCAGCACATGAATAACTAGACATACAATGAGTAATCCTCTTAAATATATTTGTAATACCCTTTGGTAGGTAATTACAAGTAGGCTAATATGTTGATCTATTTTTAAGGTATCCATATTACCTCTAGCTGTATATATTATTGATCGGTATATATATTATATAAATAATTAAATTGTACATCTAATTGTCTTTCTTCTGTTTTTGTGAAAAATTCAGACGAACGGGCTGTCTCTTCACACTGAATGTCGTCGATAAATATTCAACTGCATTAACATAGTAGGTCGTAAATGAGACCTTTCGTGGGTATACCGCACATGCGACTAAACCGCCGTGTGAGCGATTGAGAAATCGCGCTTAAACCCGCTACAGCATCTCGAAAAAAAGAGAGGATGAGTTTGATTAATTCAGCGATTGATATATGGAGAATTCCCGCCGTATAATGTTTGTAACCACCAAACCAACCCCTCATAAATATAGGAATAATGAGGAATTGCTTCATAAATCATTTTCTCAACCAATTATCAGATTTGTACAGAGATTTAAACTAACAAGAGTAGCAAAACGCGCACAACGTTATACGCGGCACGCTCAAATTGATCAGCTGTCACTACATGAGGGAACGTAATCAAATTTATATCTTCCGGGTGTATGAGCTAATCTTTTCTCGAATCTCAATGTAAAGCTCAATGTTTTAGACGCTATTATAGCTATATTTCCACGAAACACAAACCTAAAATTTTATCTGAAAAACTACTCTTATAATAACACCGTACATACACATTATATCTCAAGTGTTCTATATTCGATAAATATATGTCTATCACTTAGAAATTTATACTATGATGGGTTTAATCATGACATCAAAGAGCAATAGAAGCTTTATCCTGATTATTTAGTGATAATCTATGCCTATCATTGATCAGCTACAACAATTTAAAAAAAACGAAAAACAGATGATCACTCGTGGTGTGTGTGTTATCTAATAATTTACATAACACATTGAGGGTTAGATCAGATGAGAATGTTTCCAGTAATCAAGAAGACTTCCTAATGAGCATTTTGTGGAGAGTCGGTCTAATAGGGGAACCTAACCTTTTTTTCTAGTATATATTCATAGGTTGAGTGCAGTTAATTCTCAACAAAAACTTGTAGAAATCTTCGTGACTGGGTATACACAACATGCTTCACAGAAAATTAAGTAGGTTTTGGGAAAGGATTAATATGAAAACACGGCAGGCCGATACAGCACTTCATGGAGTGCATTTGACAACGAGGAACCACCAGCACCGACGATCATGATCGTTTCTAGAGGTCAGAAAAAGCTATTACCGCTGTACGCGTGGTGTGCATCTTGTTTTTTCCCGCACAATATCCACAATGTCTCTAAGGAAAATTTAATTACAACGCATATTTTTCATGGTGCGCATGGTGTTTCCGGCTGGGTCGGTCCTGGCTAGGGCTGGTGTGGTTCTCTCCCGAAAATGACGTGCTCGTGTGTATGGATTGTCTTTCCTTCTCTAGTATATCCCTACTGTGTTGAATTATAAGATCAGAATGAGTAACGCGTTTGTTTCAATCTATTGAGCGCGTTTGGTACTGCGTCGAAAGCCGCGTTTTTTAAACGCTCCTTTACCGGTGAGGTGTAGATTTAGGAAGATTGGACTGAAAAGTCCTGTGGCATTGTTCATGTGTTGAGTTTTGTTACTCTGTTTTTCTTGTGATGTGGCAGTTCTCCCACTTCCTCCATATCGATAGTCGGGTGGATGGGACGGATAAAAAGTACAGTGTGAATGTCACTCTAGCGCGGGCCTTCGCTTCGTGACTCGACAGTGCTCGTCGAGGACGCCTTCATCCATCTTCATTTGGCACTCAGATAAGAATGATATAGAATGGTTCTCATAATGTAAAGATGATGAGACAAAATTCAGATTAACGGTGTTCCGTTATCATTATCTTAGCTATTGTTAATCTATCTCTGATTCTCTCATTGATGTAGTTGTATTATTATTATTAATCGATTATTATTATTATATTATATTATTATTATTATTATATAGTATTAGTCATAGTAGTAGTAGTAGTAGTTGAAGTAGTGTTAGTAGTAGTAGTCAGTATAGTAGTAGTATCAGTATGTACGTACAACATATATAATGAATAATAAGTAATAATAATAATAATAATGAATAAAATAAATATAATAATAATAATAATAATAATAATAACTAATAATGAAATAATAAATATTAATAAGTAATAACAAATAAGTAATAATAATAATAATAATAATAATTATATATATTTAAGTAACGATAACTAGTATTACAATGTCATTATAATAGTATTGTGTTAGTAGTAGCTGTTGGGTCCACTTTAAATGCAGTCCAAGCATCTTTTCCTCTGAGTTTGTTATTGTTTCAAAATTATGTTATGGTCTTGCAAATGGTGGTTGAGGACGTTATGGTTGTTTATGGGCGTTTGAGAGCGCTTTATGACATTATGGGTATTTGAAGAGTATGACGGTATTGGTATGAGTGTTGAGAGTGTTTGGGTGGTTTTACCTGTGTTTGAGGTCGTTATGGGTTTTTTGAGAGTCGCTTTGGGTGTTTGAGGAAGTTATTGGTGCTGGATGGTGTTTAAGAGAGATATGGATGGTTGATGGAGGTTTGAGAACGTTTATGAGGGGTGTTTCGAGAGAGAGTTATGGGTGTATATATGGGTGATCTGATAGAAGATATGGATGTCTTGAAACGTTATGGAGTGTTTAAGAAAGTTATGGGTGTGTGGGTGCCTTGACGAGAGATTATTGGATGATTGATGGCTGTTGAGACCGCTATGCGGTGTTGAGATGTTGATGAGTGGTTAGATGTATATTCTCTAGATCGCATCTGGGCCCGCGCCTTATAAGGCCTCGCGCGCATGCAGAGACTAACAGATTTAACGCCCCATATTGCTACTAGACTGCGCAAATAGATAATATACTTATATTATATATATATATTTATATTATATTATATATATATATATAATTATATATATATTATATATATATAATATATATATATATATATATATTATATATATATATATAATATATATATATATATATAATTATATAATATCATATATATATATATATAATAATTATATATATATATATATATATATATATATAATATATAATTAGTGTTAGTGATGGTGATGAGATGATTCACTATATATATATTATAGATATAGTTTATAAGTTTTATTGTTATGTGTTAGTATATAATTAGTAAATAATATTAGCCATAGTGAATTTATATTATTCCTCTTATAGCCAACTCGTCCAGGAGGTTTATAAATATAGTTACGTTTATACATTATTGAACACCTAAAGTCTGTGGTTACTGTGAGATTTTTAAATATATGTCTATTAAGTCTTACATTGTATGTTTTCTACAGAAAACTGAATGGTCAGGGCCCGCAAAAGCTTGGACATGCCATTGCGTACCAGCGACACGAGAAGGCCCGCAAAGTCTGGGACACCGCCTATTGGTTATGGGGTGTTGATGATATGAGAGAGCTCATGATTGATTTATATTTAGTGTTACGATTTTCCCACGAATCTAGCTCTTATGGGTTCGATCGAGATGAGTGTATTGGCTCATAGCGATTGCATTTTATGTATAGGATGTTTTGGACTATTTCCCCAGTCTGGTTCTTCTTTGTATGAACGTATGAATTTGGTCTCACTTTATTTAGATCTGTGATATGTGCAGTTACGTCCATTTTTGTGTATGCAGTCTAGGATATTGAGATACGTGTGCGTTGTGTTATCATTAACAAGTGTGGGCCTTGAGCCTAAGTTTTTAGGACTTAAAATTATTCAATCTGAACTCCTAAGTTTATACAATAAAGAGGGCTATAATGCACATATAGTGTGCTGGGTTGCCTTGCCTCTTACTTCCCTTCATACTTATTTTTCTCTTAAGTTCATAACGACGAGATTTTAATAATAATCTTTCCTTTACAGGGAGTATTCAATACCCCGAGTATGAATGGTATTTGATTCTATAGCGACATAGAGGTTCTAGCACCAGTTGCTTGGTTTATAGTTGAGCAGGCTTAAACTAATTTCGAATATTTGATGTTTTGGACAGCAAACAAATTACCTCTGTGCCAGATTAGAAATTTTTTTATTTTTAACAAGAAAACAAAAGTCCAAATGATTTTATCTTCATATAGAAAACAAGTTAAAAAGCCAGTTTTTTTTGACAGGTTGTGTGATTTGTTATCTAAGTATCCTCTTAATAATATTCAATTATTATTATTGTATTACTTTCTTATTCTTTGATCTATTGATTTTGTATTAATGTATGCTTATATGACTTATTGATTATTTTATGTGTCATTTAATCTTATTTAACTGCTTATCTCTCATTATGTTTTTATAGTTAAAATTAGATTATATTATTTTTATTATTATTATCTCTAAATTATAATCGATTGTGTGGTTCTTATTATTATATTAATTTATTCTTCCTTTTAATGAATAATTTAGTTTATATTATTAATATTTATTGATTATTATTATATATTTTATTAATTTATTATTATTATTTGATTAATTTTATTATTATCTATTATTATACTTATTAATATTATTGTATATTAAATGTTTTAATAGTTTGTTGAGGACAATAAATACGAATATTTCATAATTTGTATATTTAAGCACTCAAATAACTAGCATGATATTAAATTTTCTAATAGAAGATCATATTGCTCTAGCTTTTCACAACAAGAATAGATCTGAGAACTGTAATCGCTCCCTTATAGGTATATTATTATATGTCTCTCGGAATGAGGTATTAATTATGTTAGTCGCTTTAAGATTTAATACCTCTTATTTGATAATATACAATGAAAAATATTTGTTATATTAATATAAAGTTATGGTTAACTGATTATGGTAAGATTATATATAATAATATATATTACTATATATTACTATATAATATCTCAATTAGATTTGAATATTATAAAAACTGACCCACACATCTCTGTAAAGATAAAATGTATATAATGAGTTTGTAAAGATATATATAAATATAATTATAACAGTTTTATATTTATAAACTGTTATAACTCGATGATTGTGTTTAAGAAAAAGGGTATTAGAAGTACCTAGTATTACAGTTATTATTTGTTGGGTAATGTTTATGTAAGGTTATTGCCTCCTAGTAATTTTGCTAATATATGTCCTATATGCTACTATATTCTATTAAGATATTCAATTGATGTTATATATAGTATATATAGATATTATATATATATATATAATAACGCACCATATTATACTCTGTCAAAAACGAGTGACAACTATATAGATAGACATGTCCATGGTCGTCTCTCATTCTTCTATCCTAGTTAACCACTTGAATGTTATCATGGGGTTTATCACTCACGATATTTGATTGAGTTAAAATGCCTGAATTGCTGGCTCACTTGTCTTTCACACATTTCAACCCGGAATGACAAAAAATGAGCTCCACGAAGTACACTAAATAAACATTTCTTCGGGAAATGTAACAATATTTTGCGGTTTCTCTACCTCACACTTCTATTTGACATTTCTGAAATTTAAATTGTCCACATTCCAACTTTGATTCTTTCCTACTCTTCCCCTCTTGGTATTCTCTGTCGGTAATGACTTAACTTCTGCTAAAGCAGAAACTGTTTCTAAACTTGTTCCCTCATTTTATAGTTTTTGAAGCACCTTTCCACTGATCTTTCTCTTTTGCCTATTTCGTTTGGAAAATGTTATTTGTACACTCTCTGAGCTTAACACTCTAAAAAAGCGGAGAGTGCTGAAATTTTTATACCTGTCGAATGTGGTGCCTCACTCTTATGATTTTTGAGCTGACACTCACCCCTACTTGTAAAACATGGTTCTCACATCAGTCTGGGGAACTAATATCTCGCTGTATGTTCTAGAATTTTCTTCATGTTGTCAAGAGTGCATTTCAACCAGCTGTTGAGTTAGGGTGGAAGTAAGCGGCCCATGTCACACCTAATCTATGATACACGTTATATCGTTGTGTCGGTCTCTATTCTTATATACTAAGTTTTCGAATCTTTCATTGAGATAAGTGAGACTTTAGAACTATCTTTAGAATCTTCTAACATTCTATAGCTCTGATTGCCGGGTATGTCATACCGCTCATGAAGGAACCGCTATCGTTAATGTATTGATGCGATTTTCGTTTCTATCCTACCTACTCATTGGTTCTATTGGCCTATCTCTGCATTTTCGCCGGTTAATTTTTTCTGTGGCGCTAGACATATCTGAAGCGTTTGATGATCTGCGTCTCAACGAAAAAGTTAATATATATGATTAGTGTTAAGTGGAAGTAGTAGCTTTTGATTTTATTAGACGAGGCCTACATAATGTCTCTCATTATTCTTTTCGTATTGTGTCCTACAGTTACTGTTTCTATTTCAAACTTCATTATTCTTCTATCATTTTTCCTTAATGATATTTGTCTGTTACTTTGTCTCCATCTGTATTTCTGTTTTATTATCAACTAGATATTTATTTCTTTGTTCATTTTTATATCATGGGAAATCTTCAACAGAAAAGATTTAAATAAACTGTCTAATGGTATGATGTTGGTAGACAATGTGATATTCAGTTGGTGCTCAACAACTGTGTTGATCTCTATATGCAGTTAACTTTAGTGATTAATAAGTTCTGGTTAAAATAGAAATCAATCTCGCGCGTATTGTTTATCACAATTGCCCAATAACATCTCATGACTCTCACTTTATGTGATTAAATAATGTGTGTGTTACCATAAAATCTTTCTTACCACAATTACCAGAATAGTATAAGAGACTTCTTTGAAAACATCTAGCTCTTGCAAGATAATCATTCGGCCTAATATATTCCCGATTTTTCATTTCTCCTTGATTTTCGTATAGGATCACAATATGTTTTTTTCTAATACAAGGTTTCTAGGAAATTGGGGTCATACATGTTACTAAGACTCCTTGGGACTTCTTCTCACCGCCAGTTGCTAGTTGCTAGTTCCGCTAAGTTCAGTCTCATCCCTCTGACTGTCCATCTCTCTACCCCAGGACTGATTGCTATGCTCAATCTTTAAATGTACAGTCGCGTAATGTTTGGAAAACGCTTCCCTCATCTATTTTCCAAATGAATTTCATTTGCACAAATTTTAAGTTGCTGAGTAATCAGAGGCATTTAGGCTTTAAATTTGGCAATGGTTTACCAATAGTTTGTCCAAAACTCTAATGGAATTTGGTAAGTCTCTGGGCCTGTTTAGCAACTGTTAAGTTGGACAGTATATTGTATGCATAATTAAGGTTAGTTACAATATTTATACAGGTTATAATTAAGTGTGATACACTATTGCTAATACGGTTATATAACTACATTCTATATATTTCGTGCATATATACTCTAAGTTATTGATAAGTGTTTAGTTTAATCGTTATTTGATATATATATATATTTATAATATACTTTATAACGATAATATAGTAATATATATTTTCATAGTTCTATATAGAATGCTTATTGTGTAGTACTATATAGTATACACTTATAGATTATATTACTAATTGATCTAAATTAGAGTATAGTATGTAATAATATAACATAACTCATATGATCTATTAGTCTTAATAAGCAATAAATCTATTACGATAATAATGTCCGTATTAGTGGTATATAAGCAATACCATATTATTCAGCGCTTATATATGTATATTTTATTTATGTCCTGAAATAATTGAATTACTCATTAAATGCTTATATATTTACTTATAATTATCATTATTATATATATTTAAATATAATATATATATAATACATATCCAGTATTATATATATAAATTAGTTTTATATATATATAAATATTTTTCACTAGTCTCAAAAAAAGCAAGTTCTTCAATACTATTGATTACAGTTTATTTTTAATATGCTCTCGCAGAATTTCGTAATTTGTGAATAGATCTTTTAAAATGATTGTAAGTGATGATAATGACACTAATATATAAGTGATATAAAAAGAGTTATGGGAAAGATTAACAGATGAATTATTAAAAAATTTATGCTCTCTCCTCTATTATATAGTTAACTTTGTACTACCGATAGAATGTTGTATATTATTTACTTAGAGACATCTTTACATAACAATATTTTACTCGATAATAGACTAGACTATATTAAATTTTATTAGTTTTTATAATTCATACTTAGGAATGTATTTGTATTAGTTTTTTTGCCCTTTCATATTACAGATTTCTTATTACTTCTTTTTTCTAGCTCGAAGAAAAACTGAAAGTATAGACATAATTAGAAGTCATGAAAACAATGAATACTTATATTGTTAAAAATCATTCAAAGATAGAAACTATGATATAGGGCGTGTAAATATCAAACCAGCATGTGTATGTTAACATATAATATATGAAACAGGCCTGTGCCTAGTGATTGACAATATCTCCGCGAGGCCGGAGTTGGACTTGTATTAAGTCCTTTTAGTTATTTTAAAAGATAGAAAAGAAAAAAATTAAAGCAAATATTTATTATTTATTATTTAACTCGTATTTATTCATTATTATGACTCTATTTGGAGATAGCCCACGACCTAAACACTCGAGAAGACAATAGAGCGGATCGCTCTAGCAGCGGCTACGATTACATAGTTATCTAGTTTAAGGAGTCCTCTAATTAAACCAAACACCAGAGAATGAACGGGGGAAACAGTTCTTCCTGCAGAGCGACTCAGTCACAGCGATTAGAGGCGGACTCCAGGATAGCGATAAGCTCAGTACTGTAGTGTTTATCTTTACTTAACGTAAGTACCGTTAATTCTTAACTAAATTATTTATAGAACTTGCAAAATTGTAAGACGCACGTGTTGCTCGTGTTTTTGTGGGGTAATTGATCGGTCGACGGTAATCAATAGGCCGTAAATTTTTTTCAAAACTGGCATAATGGGGGCATCGCGAAATCACAAAAAAACCCAATTTTTCGGAACAAACATAAATATTTTTTACTTTTTTATATACCCATTCTACGAGAAAACTAACTAGCTAGAAAATATTTGTTTTTTCTATCACATGTACCGTTTCGAGAAGTCCATTTTATAATATATAAATATATATATATAGTATTATATATATTTTTCCCAATAAAATTAAATAAATATACTATTATATATTATATCATATAGAATTATTTTAGGTATAAACTATATATAATATACATATATCTATTTATATATCATATATATAAATTATATATATATATATACATATATATATAGTATATCAATATATACTTATATATATTACTTAAGTTATAATATTATATAAATATATTATATAATATTTAATATATATATTTATATATTTAATAGTATATATAGATCTCTTCTTTGTTTTCATGTACACCGTAATGATTCTTATCTTATACAACATCTATTTTAAAATACATACTTTACCCCATATAAATTATAAATATATATACTATTATCCATATATATATATATCATAATATTATATAATATATATATATATTAATACCTATATATTATATTATATATTATATTATATATTAATATAATATATTAATATATATATATAATAATATTATATATATTATACTATATACTATATAATATATTATATATATATATATACTATATATTTCTATAATAATATATAATATTATATATTATATATATATATATTATATAATATATTATATATATACTAATATATAGTATATATACTATATATTATATAATATATATAGTATATATATTATAATATGCTATCTTATGAAATCAAATGTGGGCACCACAAATGAATAAAGTTAAGTAGAATTATTTTTCTTATTGAACTATCAAAATTGCCTATAAAATTGTGAGAATGAAAAAATATATAAATGAATTTATTATAGATTTTGACTAGAAACTTGAATTATATCGATATATATTGTATATATTATTATATATATATACTTATATATATAATAGTATTATATATATATATATAATAATTATTATTATATATATATATATACTATATATTATATATATATTATAAATAGAATAAGTCTTAATAATTGGAAAAAGGTATATATGCAAGAATAAATTGAAGACAAAGAAGACTATTTTTCTGGGGCTCGAACCAGCGCTCATTCGTCCGAGAATCGAGTTCATTGGTTATTTAACATTAGATACACCATTCACATGTAGGTATCAAATGGATTGCTGTTGCTAATTCAAGCTTTTGCCATTTTCACTATGGGCGTAATTTATCTTTTTATATTCGTTTTCCCTTTAATAGTGGTACAATATATATAATATATAATATAGGATAAATAGAATATATATTATAATATTATTATATATATATATATATATATATATAATCTATATATATATATAAATATATCATTAGTTTTGATATAATATATTGTATATTATAATATATAATATAATTTATACATATATATAATATAAATATAGTAGATATAGTATATATATATATAATATATATACTATATATAATAATTATATATATATATATATATATATATATTATATTATATTATATATTATTATATAATATATTATTCAAATATCGATTTAAGACCTTGTATTCAATTTCTCATTATATCATATCGCATTATATTTATTTCAATTATCACTTGAGCTTTCGTGTGAAACAACCATGATTCCATTTGATAGTGGACTTGCTGACAAGGAACTGAATGTGGTGATGGGATATTGATGTGAAGGAAGGAATAGGTATTTGGGGATGAGTTTTAGTAGGAGGAGTAATGGGTAGAGTGAAAAAGTTGAAGAATTGGTAATCTGCAGGTATAGATGAAGTTATTGAAGAAATTGTCAAAAATGGATGGCGAATGTGATTGATTGTATTGGATTGTGTAATAAAGCGTTTAATTAGAGGATATAGTTCCAAGGGATTGGAGGAGGGCGGTATAGTACCCTTATTATAAGGGTAAGGAGAAAAAGGGAACTGTAGAAATTATAACGTATTTAGTTTATGAGTGTTGTAGGGACGGTATATGCTGGTATTTTGGTCGAAAGGTGCGTCGAGTGACTGAAGGACTGATTGGATGAAGAACAAGTGCGTTTAGGAATGTAGAGGATGTGTGGATAAATTTTTACATTGAATAACAAAATGATTGAGAAAATGAAGAGAAGAAGAAATAATTGTATTTAGGATTTTATGGATTTGCAACAGGCGTATGATAGAATAATAGGAAGGTTTATTGGCAGGTGTAGTGACTATGATGGTGTTGGTGTTAGACGCTTCTGAATGAATCAAAAGTATGTAAGACGATTAGTGAAGGCGTGTGTAAGAATAAATTGGTGTCCAATGGGTGATTGTTGAGGTTATAGCGGAATAAGGACAGGTGTGTTATGTGTACTGTCATCCCACATTGGCGGTTATTCAATTTGTTATCGGATTGGGGTTATGATAAGAAATTCGAGAATTCTACTAAGCTACCATTCCTTTGTGGGGTGGCAGAGTATAATGGCGTCTACGATATGTGTGTATTGCTATTAGACTGGAGATGTAGTGTTAGGTGCCTCTTGCTCTACCTAATTTATAATCTCTTTACGGTTTTCTCTTCAGAGATCGTTGATTTGGGTTTTCCTGATTTTGGGCGATTTTGCCAGAAGCATTGAATGAGCGATGATCTGGCTAGAGATGTTTTGTGGTAGATGGTGACGGTAGTGTAACCAAGTGATGGGGTGTGCTTGTCAAAGTGTATAAACTTCGGGTGGATAGGAAGTAAGGTTTTATTGGGTGTGATGTATGTGTTCTCCCGTGTGAAAGTTATGTTGGATGGCGAGCAGCTGAAAAGTGTCTGAGTTTAAAAGTTATTTATGGGTATTATTGTTGATAGAGAATGGAACGGGAACGAAAGCCAGAGTGTTGTAGTAGAAATTTGAAATGGAGAGGTTGAGCTGAGCTCTGCAACTTCATTTCTGTTTTGATGGTGAATGTTAAAGGAACAAGTCGAGCTGTGTGATTTAGTGCTTATTAAAATGCAGCTGGCCTAATGTTTGTCCTTATTTACCCTGTGTTCTTGCACTCATTTTCAATGTTTATAGTTCTTAAGAGAGCTCTACTTGGTCCTGGTGAATAAGAAGTATAGAATCTAAAGTATTCAATGTCGTTTCAGATGGACATCTTGTAGGGGTGTGATTAAGTGTTATAGAAGAAGAAGATTTGATAAGTTGAGAGAGTGACCTCTCGTCTCGAGTTTTGATTAACGTATTAGACGCTGGAGTCGAATTCTTTTGTAAGATTGAGGTGTTGAAGAAGGTAATGAGAGAATAAATGAATTAATGCTGCTATTTTTGCTAAAATTTTAAAGGTTAGAATTAAGCGGATTAGTAGCGGATGTATCATGTGCGAGGGCGGGATTTCTCTATTGTGGGAAAGCTAAACCCGGCCCGGCTTGGGAGACGAGCGTTAAAGAATGATGTATCAGTGGTGTGTCCGTGAAGTAAGCGAATGTTTGAAGGAGGGAAATGTTTGAGTTTGATGTGAAAGAGGCATGAGAATGAAAAAGTGACTCCTATTAAACAAGGAAGTGAATATATCGACGGATGGGCTTGTTGATCTGGGCTATCATTGCTGTTAGTGGCACCACCTGGCCAAGTGCGTATCCTCTCTTAAAGCACCTCCCAAATGTATTACCCTACCATTGACGATCTCACCATAGTGAGGGTTCCATCGCGGCCCATGAAGCTTTAGGTGGATTTATCTGACTGCGATGTATCCCGTTCTTCGCAACTATTAATGCGTGTACTGAAGAGGCTCCTCGTTAAAGTCCTATCCGCTTTGCTTTTATCGACTTAGTGTCACAATGTTCTTCTACTGTTTATATTATATCCGATGGCCTATTCCTGTGTGCGAGCACCTTCTCCCAATTCTTAGGGAAAAATAATAAGGATGATGAAGAAAGAAGAATATATAACTGTCTTTTAGAGAGGACCGTTACATAGTATATATTCAATAATAAGCTAGGGTATATACATAAATTACCGCTCAATTATAGTACTATATATGTATATATTATACTATATTATTTTAGTAGCTATACAATTTATATATAAATGTTATGAAATATTTTATTTATTATATCTAAACTGCTATCATGAGCTAGATACTTCCAGTTATAATATTATATTAAAGTATTCAATATATTTACACTATACATATGGTACATTGCGAATTATATGCATTAGCTTTTATAATATATATTATTATATATATCACATGAACCACACTTCGTCACTGACATGGACATACCGAAAATTTTTAATATATAACAATAATACTCATTTTGCCATCATTATTTTAATCTACTAATAACTATATAAACAATGTAATTCACTACTATAATAGATTAGCTTATTCTATAAATCTTTTGAACTCCTCTTAATTTCTTCTGTCTATGGACGAATAAGTAATAACTTATAGGTGATTATTAGAGTGTGAACCCAAGTTCTTTCTATAATAATGTTATATATCAACAGGCAGGTCTCGAGATCAAATATTGCAATCTTATCTTATTACATATATCCTCAACCACTCGTGTGGTAATATTGCAGCCCTATTAAGTATAAAAAGAGCGTTATCCTTATACTTCAACTAAATGAGTATTATGTAGTGAATTATTGTATGAGACTTCTCTATAGAATTATACTCGTTTATTGTTTATATAGGTACCTCCTTCTTATCTTAGCTCACATACTCGTTTTGTGATAACTTAATGCTCACGATATTCATCCCATATAATTATGATTTTCCAATAATAGGCCTTTTACTTTCGTCACGACTTATTATTTTTATGAAGCATATTGATGCATTCGGACAAGTTATTTTTTAACAAAGTTTAGTTGGTGAAGCTTCAAAATGATAATACTGAGTTATTCTCAATACTTTATCTCTCTTTATATATAGTTTCTCGCTATCTATCGTATCTTATCTACTACCTACTGCAAGTAGGGGGTAATAATAATTTGCAGTTATTAAACAGAGTGACGATATATTTGAAGAAGGATTTACGTTTAGTTCATACATAGTGATAAGTACGATAGTTAATTTTAGTATTAGTTGTACCCCATCCTTTGGAAATTAGGGTTCCTTATTTACTGCTGAGGCTATATGATGAATTATGATGGCTAATCTATATCTATAAATTAATACTTAATATATACTGTTGGGAATTTGGCAAATATATTCTGTAGGAACTGTTAAAAAAAAATAAAAAAAAAAAAAAAAAAAAAAAAATAAAATAATCAATTTAAAAAATACTACATAAGTAGGGAAACGAAGCTCTCATTGGATCCTTGTAAAATTTTAGTTGAGAAAAATGTAAAAAAAAATAAAATAAAAATAATTAAATCATAAAAATGCTATTTTTTATGGGTGGCACGGGCTGGGTACTGTATAAAATATCTATATTTATTTGTAAAATAGGTATTACACGGTCAAATTGTAAGGTAGGCTATTCGATAGTACGACGGGAAATACAGGTAGACGTTTCCCATCCTCCCGTAGGGGAGGGCGGAGGAACCCCGCTCAGAACACTAAATACAATAGGAGCGGGGGTTCCGGAGACCCTCCCCGGAAGGGGGGAATTTAAGTCCTATATCCTCACCGTATCCCCGGTAAGGGATAGAGAGACCCACGACTACCTGCCTATTCAGTGCGGTATTATATACCACCTTGGGTGATATTCTTTAGTTAAAATAAAAAAGCAAAATTTAATAGAAAGTCTATTATTTTAACGAGTAAAACCAATAAAAAGGTACTCTTAAAATAGGCTCTCTAATCATAAAACTATAATTATTAACAAATAATTTTATATTATTTTTTTATTTTTTTATTTTTTACATTTTACCAACTAACATTTTACCAGGATTCCAAAATGTATTTATAATTATATTTCATGAGATATTGTTTTTTTTATATTTTTTTTTTTTTTTTTTTTTTTTTTTTTATTTTTATATATAATATTATATCAGATATTATAAATAATTAGATTAACCAGCATCCATGAGGACTAATGTATTCCTTTTCCTGTTCACTTTTCATTGAGTTGAGGTGCAATTGTATTTATAAATGTGAGTTTGAGTATTGAAACTATATATATGAATATTGTTATATTAAATTACTCTCTTATAATTATATAACCACTTATGTCTCTACAGCTTGATTATAGGACTATATAGAAAGGTATATTTTGTCTCTCAAAACACAGTTTTCAAAAGAATTGGTATTTGTCTATGCATTTTATTAAGAGCTTGTTTTTTGCTGTACTTTCACAATATATTAAATGAAAAATTTATTATTAGTTAAGATATTTCTATTTATTTTTTTGACTGAATATTCATTGTTAAAGTCCGTATTTTATATGTGTTGTTGTTGTTGGATGTTGTTATTGTTGTTGTATTGATCGTCGTTTTTCAGTTTGTCTTAGATGAATTTTATAATGTTGTTTTGTGTTGTTGTGAAGTAAATACATAACTCGAGCCACCAACATATTAATATACATACTCTATAATATATTTGTAACTTGAATTCACATGGTATCTGATTCGTGTGACGTTTTAATTCTTGAGTTTTCTTTATTCTATTATACTTAGATTTGATTTGAAAGAAAGTAATTCTCTATATATATATATATAATATACTATAGGCTTGTATATATATATATCTATTTATTTAACTCAATACGATTATTATATATCCGTTATAGTATATATAAGTGACTATTATCTATTTCGATACTGTACTATTGGGACGATAGTAATTAATTACCTAACATTCTTACTATCATATCTAGTTTATGATTGATATCTTCACCTAAAGGATACTAGCTTTCGTTATTTCCCTAATAGCAATATGTATATGACGTAGATGTAATCATAACTATTTATATATTAACCGTCTATACGTATAATAATATGTGAATATACCTAGATAACTATCTGCTTATGTTATAAATATTCCTATCACAAAGGGTCATATATATAATTATATATGACCTTATATTAATTCTAGTTTTAGTGCTGTAAGGTGATAATTCATCAAGAATATTATATCGACATCGCTGCTGCAATGAGTATATAAGTAAGGTAATAAGGGTATATATATGTTATATTCCTAACTGTGATTTATCTCGTAAACGTAATGTAGTCGATATAGATAATATCTATAATCTAAGAATTATATATATGACGAATAATAATATTAATAGTGACTCTCACAGTTAATAGAGGTTCAATTATCATGAAACTATTGAAACGCTTTTAGACGTTAAACATCATTATGTGTAACTGGTATATTTTATAATTTTAAAACCCTTGATGTTTCGGAACTATATGCGTATAATATAACCATATCTGATTTTGTATGTGACCTATTCATATTTGATACGCTTTAAGGTGTATAATAGTAGTATTTCACATCGTATAATAAACATTACAGAAAAATTAATTTTTATATATATATATATCAGCTAATATTGCTCTATAAATAAAATACGAATCTATAACATCAAACATTCATTAATCATGATTGTTTTTGGATGGTCGATTAACTTTTGTGAGATATGCTGTGTGTTGAAGAGTTGCAAATAACAGATCAACAAGTAAATTATATTAGATAAATACATTGGATTTTAGAGGTATATGACCCTTCCCCCCTACACAGGAACCTTGTTATTCATCAATCGTGTCTTGAGCTATTACGCGTGATTTCTGTGCTATGCCACATCGTACAGCACCACTGCACAGTGGTGTAGAGTTGATTGATCGACTGGCAGAAATCAATAAACACTCTCGCAAGAATTATGCTATGCTGAATAAGGCGTGACGCTTCCCGGGAGTCAATAATTATTTGCACCGGCTTATGTCTGAACCTATTTATTTTCTCATAAATAAATTTATAAAAATATAAAATAACTAAGTTCTTATAAGATTAAGAGAAATGGAATGTTTTTTTTTTACAAGGTCCGTTTAAGGCTCGGCTTCTCGGCGGCAACCCAGCTCCGGACTACCGACTCTAGATCACTAATCTCACTGTGGAAATAGGAAATGTTTCCTTCCGGTTTTCCACTAAAATAAATTCTTCTCTCTTAGTTCTCAGAGTTCAGGAAGATTCTCATCGGAGTTAGTGGTATGTGCAAAATCGTAATTCAATAAATTATTGTCGAGCTATTCTTATAATATACTCGCTGAATTAATGAAGAAGGTTTTTACGTGTTGTTATGATATAGTTTTTTCGCCCATTCTAAAAAGCAATTTGTCTCAATGTTTGATGATTCAAAAAGACTGTTACCAGCGGTCACACATAACTAAGTCAAATGGCGTGATTATCGAGAACTTTAGAGAGATAGTAAAATAAAGGTTGGAATGACAACCATGATACATCCTCAGCCAATTGATCGTAGAATTTCACTATAGCTGTTATCTGGCTCAGTACCACTAGTGGTTAAAATTTATGAGAGTGCCTAAATAAATACATATATATATAAAATATATAATCATTTAATCACATAACGTTTTATATATGTAGATATTCTAATATGTTATCCACGCGTCTTTTCGACTGTCTTTTATACGATTTCAAGCATATGAACTCTCTTTCCATTTTTCTGCTCAATATTCAAGACATATATAGAATTTAATATATATATATATTATCTATATAATATATATTAAAATATGAAAAACTTGTTTTAGACTTCCCTACGACGTTTAGTATTTATATATTGATATTTTTAGAGGTATTGAATATGAGACTGATTCATTTTTGAGTTTATAATATATATATATATATATTATATATATATTACGTGTATCGGGTATATTGTTGGGTTGTGTTAAAGTACTCAGTTTTATTAGGCCTCATATAGGTTACACAGGAGTATAAGGTAAATAAAATAAAATAATAAATTACTTATGTTATATATATATAATATATTTTAGTATATATATATATATTGATATATTTCAAGCATTCGGTTTCCACTCAACAGACGTACAATAGGTTTTGTGATTACGTCGGTAGTGAGTTATGTGGTATGTATGAGTTAATCCTTAGACTGTTAGAAACTTTGCATTTTAACATACAGAAAATTTACATCCATTTAAAATAAGTTTAGATTCTGAAAGAGTTACGTGGACCCAAATAGGAAGTTGAGGTGGCACGAGGCATTAAGATGAAGTTTTTTTTAAGCCAGTTCCGGCAAAATGTTCTCGAAGACATGTTAAAAATTGGACAAAATAATATAGAAAAAAGGAAAACTTAACCAGAAAGGAAAAATTATTGTAACTGATTTTTCGCTTGGATGAATTAAAAAAAAACCATGAAGTTCATTCCCATCTCAATCTCGCGGTTTAGGTTATTCTAATCACAAGGTAAATATGAATAGGTCCATTATTATTTTGTTTTGGTATGGTTATATTGAAAGATTTTGTTAATTTTTTTGCTTAAACAATTCATTGTCACATAACCAGATAGTGTATTAATATCCGAGTGCATTGATTTAATTGTGAACAACATTTCATAAAAGTTTAAATACGTCTGATATGTGCGTGGTAGAGTGTGAAATCAAATTTAAGACAGTGGAGTAGAGCTAAGTAAAAATCAAAAGTTCTCACCTATAAATATATAATATAAAAGAGAGAAAAAGTTTAAAATCTCTGAGTGATTTAGGTAAGCTTACCTGTAATTCAACGTAAACTCTTACTTTATCGATAAGGATCACATGCTCCACATACTTAACAAGAACTGTTGTATTATATTATTTAATTTGTAAATATCTTCTTCTTACAAGGCATTATGGATTTAAAAAAAAAATGCATTCTGTTCACCATGCACTCTTCCCTCTATGTACTTTTGCTTCTGCGATTTAAGATAAGTTATAAAAAAATCTGACTTAAGCTTAAAATATGGAGAGCAGGTCAGAGTATGGAGTCTATACAGAGGCCAGGAGATTATAGATATTCCAATTGGTACAGGTATAATACTTTAACGTAATTTATTTATATCAACATATCAATGTCTAAAGCATCGAAGTTTAATTTAAATACCACAACAATTAGTTAAGGTGAACAATTAAATACGTCTAATAAATAGAGGAAGAGGGCAAAACAACATCTCCAATATTACGATATTATTTATAGTAGATAGCAAATAGGACTCCAGCATATGTATCACACTCACAAAGGCCTGCAAGTCCAGCGAAATTAGA
Source organism: Trachelipus rathkii (assembly GCA_015478945.1). Lineage (NCBI taxonomy): Eukaryota > Metazoa > Arthropoda > Malacostraca > Isopoda > Trachelipodidae > Trachelipus > Trachelipus rathkii. The sequence continues at coordinate 1,461 of JABUQX010086171.1, read as the reverse complement.
AAAATTTAAAAAAAAAATCTTTGCTATTTGGGTGTCGTGGGGGTTCTCCGCCCAATCTCCTCTTGGGCTATGGAAAACAGTCCCCCCCCTCCTGTCCCACCGTCGGCTCGAGCCCACCTAAAAAAATAGTATACGCGGAGTTCCATAAAATCTATGTTTTGTATTACGTTCTGAGTTTTAGCCCTATCGTGTTTTGGAGAGTATATAAAAAAAAAACAAGGAAATTTTTTTTTCATTTTCCATTCAAATTCATACGCTGATTCCATATATGTTAATCATTTATCTTATGTACCTACTTAGTTTTGCGAAGACATCGGGATGCGTCTAATAAGATAGGTTAATACTCATCTTCTATATTGGCGGTTACCATTTTAGGGTATATATATATATATATATTTAATATTTACTATAATTATATTTAAAGTGGATACTATTATTATATTTAATTCATCTAATATGAATAGGGATATACCTTATATATAGATATATATTATATACTATAATATATATTATATTATCTATGGCCATATATTAAGCCAATTTAGGCATATAAATTATAACATTTAGTATATATATTAGTATGTGTAGAGATATGCATACAAGTGTGAATAATTACGGTTTATGCTCTCGCTATGTTTTGTTACATATATATTATATTTATTATAATAATATATATATATATAATATTATATATATATATATTATATTATAGAATTAAACTCGACTGGCGAACACGTTCGGTGGCAAGGCTGGATATTGGGATAGCAGGGCTTAAGTTCGATTTCTGTGGTCCCCCGTGTACCCCTGCATAAGGATACAGCACGTTAAAAGGTAGTTTAATATATATATATATATAATTATAATATAACATATTATAAATTATATATATTTATATATATAATATATTATATATATATATATATATATATATATATTATATTATACTATTATGATGATTATATACTATTCATATAATGTGATGTACTAAACTCGGAATTATCGGATGCATTGCAGTAATAGTCGTGTTCTATTACTTACTAGCTATTAAAAAATTGCGATAAAATAGATTTGTAAAGCTTATCATTGATTTGACTCTGCAATTAAATTAAAAATAGCCAGAAAGATAACACAATACTACGCCATATATATTAATATATATATATATATATATATACTATATATATATTATATTTATATATATATATAGGTATATAATATATATATAATACTATATATATATATATATATATATATATTATGGCCCCAGTTTGAATTCAGAAAGATAAGAGAGTTAGTCGCTCCAAGGCGCCCTTCTAGCGTGAGTATAAATGGTTGTGGGGTGTATTGGGAGGGGACGTCATAACAAAATGAAAGGAGCAATGAAGGGTAGATTATCAGCATAGAATTGGATAGGAAATGAAGTAGTAGAAAGATTGTATATCGTGAAAGTAGAAAAGCGGT
>JABUQX010086170.1:15000-33200 GCA_015478945.1 Trachelipus rathkii | reverse complement strand
GTTATTTGATACGGATTGCCTGAGCACAATTACTGGAGATAATGAACTACTTATTCTCGGTTTCGAGATTTAAGCCTTGAAGACGAAATAATAAAAATAGAATAATCAGTTTGAGTAGGCAATTCAATCAGGTCTAAGGATTACTATGTTCACTCATTCGGACTGATAGAAAATTAAAGTGTTAAAAATCTTGAGTACAACTTAGATGGAATGCTCCCGCAAGAAAAATTCTATCCTTGACAACATTGATTATGATAGTAATTTACACATGACGCTCAGGCTCATCATTCTACATCCCTGCAAATGTCTATATAGTGGCTCTGCCGTGGGTATTATTTGAAAACGAAGAACCCTGGTAATTGGGCCAAAGTCTAAACCATTGTTTTTCATTTTAAAGCATAAAAGACTCGGCATATGCATCTACTCATGCCGAACAAGCTTAAGGATAGAAAGGAAGTTGTCATTTTAGATGCAATGCGAAAAGATGAACCCAAGTGCGAGAAGAATAAGATTAAGTTGCCACTTAACAATTTGCAGTCATGCAAGCATACGGAGAATGAAAGACTCTGACGTGCCCAGTGGAGTGGAGAAAGAACGAGAGGAGAAACAAATAAGAAATTTTTAGAGGGTACTAAAGATATTATGTGAGAGCTGTACATCTGCCTAAATATAAAAGCGAACAAACAACTCCAGTGTGTGTTATTCTTAAGCCTAAACTTTATACACATAGCTATGGATATGGGGGAGTAGACCCAATAACAAATTTTATTATAGATTGCCGACGGTAACGCCGGCAGCCTCCACAGAGCAACGAAATATCACAGCAGAAATGCGATAAAAGCAAGACACCTGTACGATAGTCAAGAAGATCTACACATGGCATTAGGTATTTGGACCTCCTAGAAGAATTCTTATCCCGATTGTGGATTAGAATTCACAATGAAAAGTGAGAGACCTGAGAGATGTTTAATATAAAGCTACTAGCAACTGCAACTGAAAGCCCATGGAGTAATGTTTTATGTGAAAAGGTTCTGTTCGGGGCATCAATTATAAAATGAATAATGTTTGATGAAATGAAAATAAAGTCATGATGATAAGGAGACAGCGTTATACTGGACACTAAATGCCAGAAATTGTTTGAAAATGCAGAACGGGTTTTCTCCACATCAGCTTGTGTTTGGAAGAAACCCAGTTATACCAAGTATAGATCATGATGGAGAGATAATACCTACTTTAACAAATTATGGAAATGATGATGAAATTATGAGACATACTTTGGAAGGATTATCAAAGGCAAGACAGGCTTATATACAGATAGAATCATCCGAGAAATTAAAAAGAGCTTTGAACCATCAGATAAGAGAACATAAAATCGAAGAAGTACAAAGTGGAGAGGAAGTATATTACAAAAGAGAAAAAGACAATAGATGGAGAGGACCGGCAACAGTTGTGGGAAGAATTGGTAAAACAGTAGTGGTGAAACATGGAGGGACCCTTCGAGAGATAGCTAGAGTACACATAACCAGGATAGCGAAAAATACTGAGCAGAGAGCAAAAACGAAGGATGAGGGAGAAGAAGAGACCGATCAAAGAACAAGGCCATCTTCTTTTATCTGAAAAATGCAAAATTATTATCCATGTAAATATAATTAAGTGTGAAGGGACTTTGGTAAAGAGAGAAACTATTTGATCAACCTTTTTAACTGATACTAGAGATTGTTAAAAACAAAAAGAAACTTTCCTGGAGAACCTTTTTATATAATATCGAATTTTGTTGAACAATTTACAAAAGTGAAATTTAGGATAGTATCATGAACTAATTGCTTTAAAGGTTTGTAAAAGAATTAAAAGACAACGATACCGGAGATGTCACCTGGATTGATTTAAAAGATTACGATACTATTGAAAAAATAGAAGTATTATGATGATAATATCAGATTTTGAAGAATGAGGAAGGATGGAACGAAAGTGAAAGAAATGAAATGGAAGAACATAAGGTGTATAAGAAGGACAATTGCTCTGGTCAGCAATTGATTAGCTACAAAATGGTAGTACAGAAAAATTATAAAAAATGAAGAAAATTTACAGCCAAGAAATCACAGCCACTGGTCACTCTTGAAAGAGTTAAAGACTTATGTCAGTGGATTGCTCAAATGTCTCTAACGAAACATGAATTGTGTAAGCAATCGATAATAAAAAACTGGAAAATTCAATGATAATGTGAAGAGACTTATCTGCAAGGGCAACGTATGGGAAAGATAGATAAAGACACAAGAGAGCGCTCGAAAAAATAGGAACGCAGAAGCGGTATACGAGTTTAGATGCCAGCCAAGAAGGTATGGGTGTAGTGGGTTATTTGGATACTTCAGGGTAAAGAATTTAGAAATATATGATCCTTGGGTACACCAATTTTTTAATGATAAAAACAATTATGGAAATATGCATTATAATCAGTTTTTGTTATCAATGATCCCATTAGTTTTTGTTATCGAGGGAGTGAGTTTTTATGCACTTATGTAGAAAAAACCATTTAAAATTTTTTATTAGAATAGGAGAAAGATCAAATATCGAGAGGTTATTTGTACTTAAGGTCAAAACGTGGCTTGAAAAATATATGTTTGGAAAATAAATTTGCTACCACCAAACAAATAAAATCAGAGTGATAACTACTTAGAAGATAGAGTATTAAGCGAGAGAGAAAAAACTAATAATAGTTCTTCTTTCTGCCAATCCCTTTTCCAACTCATATAGCAGTTTCTTATAATAGATGTGGCCTCAGTGTCAACCGATAAGGCTAACAATAGAAATATCAACTGCTCATGCATATGAGAAAATTATAAGGTGTTTGTAAGGAAATAAAAAAATAATATAACAAGTGAAATAGTTAATTAATTAGGGAAGAAACTAGAAATAGATTAACTCAGATGCTTCTATGGGCGAATAAGTGAAGAAATCTCACGGCAATTGGATACATAGTTGCATAATGATGGAAAAAGAATAATGCTCCTAAAATATGGAAATCAAAAGTAGCCCACCGAGCGGTTGCAGATCCACTATTTGAAGCAGAACACTAGGCGCTCACAGTAGTGATAGAGGAGCCATATTGACTAAGTGGCAGTGATTTGATGACGATAATAGCAAATGAGGATACACGATGTCAATACATTAAAGATAGAATTAACGATCAGAGCGATGAGGGAATAAGTGTTGAAGAATAGATATGGTAATGAACTTAAATGATTTAAAGATCATAAAGAACTAAATTTGTAAAAGTCAGTGTATACTTAAGCAAAATGTTCCAATTCGGTCGCCCGAACAGTTTGCGCGATTCTGTTACTCGCGATCGCGTAAAAAAGATGTCATCACAAAGTAAAAGTACATTATGTCAAAAATGCTTTAAACAGGACAGAAGAGATTGAAGGAAAATAACGAAAGAGTGTAGATTGATGTTTTCAGACTATTATAGTTAGCACTCTTAGATCTTTAAGATAAAAGAAGGATCAACAGAGAAGTCAGAAGAACTCTTTAACTTCTAATAAATAATAATTGAAGTATTTATTTTATATAGAAGGATAGAAAGTTATGCCTAAAATTTATAACACTATGTACTATGAAATACCTTCTCAGTATATTTATTCCTTTGACAGAATGATGCTTCATAGGCAAGTCATTCACGCAAGCCTTGGTTATAATTAATTGATAAATAAATAACAGAAGCCAGAAGGTTTTAAGCTGAATGTCTTAAGCAATAGAGAACACTTTTGAATACTGAAAAATTGTGTCACTATACCTAGCGAAAATTAAGAATACATACTAACATAATAGGTGAACGATTGCGGGATAAACGGCCACCTAAAAACAGATATAGGCCCACTAAAGCCTTCTGTAGGAACAGTATTAGTAGTAGGAACTTCACCCAACAAGATGACTTATAAATTAAACTAAGATCTGGTAAAGAATTCAAGGTAATACAAAACTAATTCAAATACGTGCTTACTATCGAAAACTACGCCAAGATTTGTACGTACCACTAAAATTTCCGAACTACCTGTATGTTTATACTATAAATTAAATACCTATAATACTATATATATATGAAGTATTATATTGATGTTATGTAATATATGTATCTATTATAATATATATAGTGGAGAGAGGCCCGAAGAGGGAATTTGCTACCGAACTGAAATGTCTTAGTTCCGCCCGAACCGAATAGCCTATATAAAAAATTCTCTCTGGTAGTGGTGTATGTATCCGGTGGAAACCGGAACTTTCCTATAACTTTCTATTTTACACTATAAAAATGTAAACAAAAATATGAAAAAGTTAAGATATTAATAACTATGTCCACATTATATCTTTGTGTCATTAGATACAACCGACTTGTGGTTCTGTTGTGTATGTGATTGAGTGTTTAAGATTGAACATATGGAAATCTAATCGGACGGGAATATCTGCGAAAAGTCAACAAAAATAAATAAATTTGTATAAATGAGAAAAAGGAAGATCTTGCATTTACTTAAACAAAGGGAACCACAAATAAGAAGCATATGAGATACCAAGACCGTGTATGTATATATTATTGAGATTTACTGTTGGGTGTTTTTAGGGGAGTCGAGAGAAGAGAAAGTGTGTGCGTGCGGGTGGCGGTGGTTTGGCAGTATGCCCAAACTGTGTGACCACAAAACACATAAAATTTCACAACATGTATAATAAAATAATATTGAAGTGAGCTCTTAAAATATAAAGATATAAACGCTTTTGCTTCATGTAAAACCACATATTACTCTAATGACTACAAACTGCATAGACCGTAGAGACTCAATAGATCATAGTGAGTATAGAAACTTAATCAGTATTGGCCCATCTCAACTAGAAAAATCACAAATATAGATCTTCAATGGATCAATATAGATCACGGGATGATGAGCAGAGTGAATCAAGAGTAGGGAAGGTGGGTAGTTTTGTGTTTAATTTAACGATGACGGTTTATCTGCTTGCCTTTATGGTACAGAAGGTGTGTGTTGTTAAAAGCCGCCAATTATGTGTTACGTTCTATAAGACCAGCATTTTATTAATACTGGACATAAAAAAATTTGCTTGTAAAGGCGAATTCAGAGGATCAATGTACTAACAGATTAATTACGGAGAGCTAAAAGAAGTTGTCAGAACATAACGAAAAGACTGATAGTAGTTTTGTTTGAGCTCATTGATAAAAACTGTAAAACTAGGAGAGAAGATTTAAATTAAAAAATAATATAAAAAAATAATTAATAAAATAAACATAAATAGATACTCGAAGTAAATTTAACCAAAAAAATAGTAGAGATTTTTTTAAAAATAACGTATACAGAAAAAATAAAGACGAAAAGGAAAAACAGAAATACACCAAGTGCCAAAAGTAACTGAAATTATATAACACATCAAGAAGATGTTAGTAAACTAAATAAAGAAGTATATAGAGATAAAGAATATAAATGAAAAAATAAAAGGTAAATAATAAAAAAATGAAAAAATAACATGAAAAATTTGATGGGGTGAGTAAAGTTTGTACCGTAAACTTAAATATATAAAGTGGGAATATATATAAAAAAAAATAAAACAAAATTCAATAAATTCTACCTCTAACAACATTGTACCATTGATTCTCTCTATCTCTCACACAAACGGGTTCAATGGAGAACTTAGTTTCAATTTTTTCTATGTCTTTATTGAGGTATGGAGGAATTCCAGATGCCAAAGTAGCTAATAGGTGTGCTTTTCAAGCTTCGTAGTGTGTCTGCAGGTGGGGAAAAATTAGCTGTATTAATGAACCCGTTTCGTTCTGTGTCGTAAATTGTAGGTCATTGTGAGATGAAACCGGAATGAGGGAAAAAAGCCGGAGTGGGAAAGTAACGGCGAGTGGAAAGTTAATTGTGGTATTCAGTGTTTGAGTCCAGGAAGAAATAATGAAGGGTGTTGGCAGACAAGGATGGAATAGAAGAAAGGGGGGAACTAGCATAGATCCAAAATGGCTTGTGGAACGGCCTCGGTTTAAGACAATTTTTCACAAAAAAGAAAATGAAAGACAAGAGAGATAATTACGTACAGCGCCAAGTTTGTGGACACCGTCGTAATGACAGTACGTGTAGCCAAGAATGAATGTGGTACAGGACTGTACAGCAGGAGAGAAAACGAGTTTATAAGAAAGGTGTATGAATATCAAATTAATTCCATCCTTGCGCTTCTCTTTATAGAGATGTCAAAATAGGTCTAGAGTAGTTTGGTGATAAGCTAGACAGAAGGATAAAGTTATGAAGATCGTCTACGAGAGCAAAGGGACTTTGGAGGATTTCCCCGTGCGCAGAGATGTGTAGGCACCGGATCTGGCCATTTCCATCCCCGCGCAGTTTTAGAGGGGAGTTGTGGCTTCCAATTGCATATCCTCCGATCCCCCTCGAGAAATCATATCAATACGTATAATCTTTCAAATATGTTCTCCATTGGAAATACCTGAACACTTTGTTAAATCCTCTTGCAACTCAAATATGTTCGTGAGAAGCAACGAACACATGTCCAACCTATTCCGAAAAAATAAAGCGGTTCTGATCCTCTCATTAACTGAATGCCTTCTAACTATCGCCCCTATTGAGCTCCCGTCCACTTGTAATTCTATCTAGAATTCTATTTTTGAGAGACGTGCCTTACTCAAACCTCATAAATGTCTAATGATCATTTGAGAATTTCTCATCACTTCTGTCCGAAATCAGGCCCGTTAAAACGGCTTTCGGCATAGCCGTCAAGAAGGTTTCTACTGGCGGATTTATCAATTATCCTTCCTAATTACATTATCCGTATCATTCACGGCTACTTATGGAAGGTTTTTGTATCCTGCCCTCACTTTTTTAAGAAGGCTACGGGGAGAGCTTCCATTGGATGGGTTTCAGGACGCTTCATATGGAGACAAGCTGAATGATCTAAAGCATATTGACCGCGCAGAGGAGTTGTGAGTATGATAGGAAAAAGGAAAGGAAAGAGCACTCAAACGTATATTCAAAACGAAGATGGGGAGAATACTCTGAGGTTAGACCCAAGGATATTATCCGACAACCGCACAATTTATGGTTCTACCCTGAACTTCGTCCAAGCTCCCAGTCAACCTTTGAGGTTTTCCATGCGCTTGCTCATGGATTGGGCTCTAACTATAAGTGGTCTGAATCGCTTTTCTGTGTCAAAATTCACTCAATATTCGGACAACTGTGTAGATGGAAGGTAGAAAAGGTATAGTTAGTAGTAACAGTGACCAGTGAAGAAAGAGGCGAAGATGCAAGCTTTTAGGATTCGGTTTCTCTCATCTACTTTTACTGACGTTTTAATAGTGTGCTGTTACGAAGAACACAGCCTCAGGGGTTACTGATTGTACTATCCCATCCTACTATGAAAATATTCTCTACGTTATATATCGGTGGCCATTAATTGATGCTTCTCAACTTCTTCGCCACACTAAAGCATAGACCTCATGCACTTCACTCATATGCCGAAGTGACACTTACAGAGCCCAGCGAGAAATAAAATTCGCAAATGATTGCGTGCCCAAATACAAGCATTCATTCGATCAATTCTGCTCCCCTCTATTTTTATTTCCAGAAGAAATCTGCGAGTAGTCCTCTAAAACGTCTTAATCTTTATCACTGTGAATTGCGTAGAATTTTGATTCTCGCTGATCATTTTATAGAAATTTTTCTCAGGGTGAGAAGCCCAAGATAGCGAACTGTCAAGTCTATTTTTGCTTAAACGGATGAACCTAGATTGAAGAAATTTCAAATTGCTTATTTAATTGAAAGAGCTCAAACGCTTCATAATGGCATGCACTCTGCGAAAGAAATCTCCCTCCTCTAAGCAAAAACATAACGTGAACTGGTTAGAGTGATTTCCAACTTTATTATCTCTATTTCGAGACTAGGTTATGCTTACGCAGCAGGTAGGAAAAAGTGCCAGCCGTAACTCACTGAGTGTGACTCCAGAATTTCCAATTGTGCTAAGATAAAAAACCAAAGCATCCGTCGGCCTTGTATACATAAACAAAAGAAAATTATCTCTTGACATATGGAACGACTTAGCATCATTTGGTCCCATATCGGACAGACATCTCAAAGGCTTGCATATGCATGCGAGCGGAACGAAAAGAAATTACTTGGCCTAAAGTAAACCTTAGTTTAGAAGATGGGAAGAAAGGGCATACAAAGAAGTACTGGAGTATATCTGGTTTAGAAATAAGGCGTAAGAAGTCAGCTATTGGTGTAGCCACTCTTCTCGAGGTTACTGATACCAAAAGCCCGAAGAAAATAATATACAAGCCGCCATAACAAAGAGCGCCTCATCCGCCCTTCGTATGGAGGATAGGCGCTGTCTCTCTCTAACACGTATTGATCTTGACTGCCGTATGAAGAGAAAGGTCGTAAATGTGGCTTGGTTTCTTAGCACCCAGGGCTTTAATTCAAGTGATTTTATGCTTAAGCTGGGAAAAAAGAAAGGTCGAAGTTCAAATGGTCCAAAAATGGAATTGGCGGTGCTAAAGGGTACTAAGATGTGAAAATCACTCGTACTTCTCAATTTATTCCACTTGACCCTCTATCTAGCGGCCGCGATGTGGTCTTTATCTCTTTTATATACGAATAGCCGGTTTACCGTGGAAAACTAACATGCCCTGTCCAGGGTCGCCTTCCCCAGCCCATAGGTAGTCCAGAGAAATTATTGTTCGATTGTGGAGGAAGACCAAAATTATATCTTGAGGAAAACGAGAGTGAGCAGAACCTACGTGCGGCCCGTAGCCCACCCACCTTGCTGAACCTGTGGAGCAGGCTTTGTGCGCACATACCGGCACAAGGAAGAGGTGCAAGGTAAGTGGTCGTGATACAAGGTATTCCCTGCACATGAGTTGTTATGTTACGGTTTTGATATTGGTAACTACAGAGACTATAGTTCGCTGCGCTAGTGGCCTTTACGTACTTCTTTTCTGCCATAACCTCTATGTCTGTGACGAATTGCTTCTTCCGCTCTTCTTGTTTTCCATGGAACTTGAATTTAATATCTCCCGCCACTTCAAAGCCTGGTAGTATCTTAGCGTCAATTCATCTGTCGTTTAAATTTTTGCATAGAGTAGATTAGTTGTTCGAAATTTCTGAGGATGACTGTTATACATATCCGGACCTCCTTTATATAGGGTGAATACTCTGCTGATGAATGGACTATATGAGTAGAGAGAATGGAAGATACGAGGGGAGAATGAAGACAAGCGTGTTAGAAAATATAAAAAAAAAAGCGACCTTATATAAGCACCATGTTGAGGCGCCCGATGAAGCGACAGTAAGACTTCGATAGTATCGTGGTGACGTAAGGTCTATCTATATAAGGAAAGGTGATATCATCAAGTTTCATAATCCGAATTCGATGAGGTCGGCCGACTCAATCCGATGACGGCAGGGAGACAGCCCCAACATCGCATAGAGCGCGATTAGCCGTCAATTTAAAATCGGCTGCAAGCCAAGGATACCTATATAAGAAAGCAATGTATGGCTGATAAAGCTTTCATCCTTGTATATGGATCATTTCATGGATTTAAGGGGCACGAGCACCCAACTCCATAATTATAGGGCATAGCGGCACTTATTCGGGATTGTAATCGAGAGATACATAATATAAGAGGAGGTGGATATCAAGATTTCAATGATAATAACGGCATATTCCATACTTGTGAGAGCGGGGCCAGCATTCACCTCTATGGGCGTTATGATTACGGTCATTTAACTTTTGGCTGCAGCGAGGATACTATCTTTATGTGAAAATAGGTGTATTTCCGAAGTATATAGTTTACGGTCCTTGTCTACTATTGCTTCATAAATATATCAATGATTATTAATTTTGAGAGATGTCAGCAATTCGCCCTACTTGGTGAATTTATGACGATGTGGCTGCATATAATTTTCTTAGTGTGTGTGTTGGTGTGTAGCTATATTTTTGACGCCTTTGTGGTGCTTGAGCGGTTATGTTTACACGTCTTACAACGACTGGATCTACACTCTTTTATTATAGCGGCGGGCGGAGTGGGAAAGAGAAGGGGTTGGGGTGGCGGGACCCAGGCGGGAGAACTTGTATTTAAAGAATATTTTGCACAACTATTATGATAATACACTGTTCATGCCCTCACTCACATGCGATACACTGAAATTACATTTTTGTTAAAAGTTAGTAGGTGGGTTGCATAAGCGGTTATTTTAACATAAATCCTAATGTAGAATTCACAATAATTAGTCTATATTTGATAATTTTCTCTTACCAAAGAGAAATTATTTAGTTAAATTTCTAGAGTATCAATTCGCACCGCCACTCCCGTATTTCTCAAAAAAGTCAACCCGGGCGTCAGGAATGAGGTACCGCTCCGGTGGGAATGTAACTGAGTGAACATAGGTCGGGGTTGCGTGGACCTTTTGGTCCTGGGAACCGGGAATGTAATAACGAAATGTCTAAAACTTTCCCGGAAACAGGACGGCGGAGCAAAGCATTGTGTCCAGCGAAGTAACTTGAGAAGACTAAAATACTAGCTCACATTCTCCCACCCGAGCCAGTAGTGCGAACTGGAACTCTACATCCACTTGGTGAATCGGCGCGAGACTTTGTATCTAACACTGAGCTTAACCGTGATTGCAATCTTGTGTTATATTATACGGATATATAAAATATATGATACTAACATAAATAAAAAACACATATAATATATTATATATATAATTATATTATATATACTATATATTATATAATTATATATAATATTAATATATATATATAATATACTATATATATTATATAGTGTATATATCATTATAAATATTAATAATATATATATTTAAGATATATATATATAATATATAGTATAGTGATATATATGGATATAGATATATATAATTGTTAATATATATATATATATAAATATATATATTAGTTATATATAGTTATATATATTATAATATATATATTGAATATAATATTAAATATATATATATAGACTTATATAATTATATATAATATATTATTAATTTAAAGTGTCATATATATATAAGAAAATAGATCAAACAGATACGTTCTAAAATATAAGGATAATAATATATATATAATTAATAATATACTAAATATAACAAATACATACATTCAATGACACATAAAAAGATACTCATAAGGATTAACATACCATACATAGCATACAATATCAATACTATACATACACTAATATGAACTCACCATAACATTACATTACATACATACATATACATTAACATACATACATACATACATACATAGCAATATAGGAGTAACATAATACAATTATAATCATACATAGTATTCATGAAGTTTACGATAAATAGTATCAATATTTATTATTTGATATTATAGATTTAACTAATATAATATTTATGATATTATAATTAACAAGAACTAAAAATTATTACCACTATTGGTCTTTCAAACTCTGTAATATAATTTACATATTAATTCAAATTATTATATTAATTAACTAATAACACTTTAATATTTATAATGGATAAATATAATATATTATATTGCACTTTTGTAGTTAACAAGTTATGCTTTTTATTGATCATAGTATTTATTTCTTACCTATGACTAATCGTATAAAATTCATTCATTAGAATCTACTATTTTCACTTTTAATAGACGCGCTCTTAAATAAAGCTGCACATGACGATTTAATGGACTTTTATTATTACCTTGATTGCTCATTTATATATTTACTTGGTCTTAAATTTATTCCCCAAACTATATCCAGAGTATCTGCCATGCATCCATGTTTATGGAGATTAAAGTTACATAATTATCCTTACAACTGACTCAGACCAAATTGAGTAGCCTTCTCCAAAGTTTTTATTGACTTATTAATTTAATTGCGGTAAATTTGTGATAATAATAACAAACCACCATAATAAATTGTCAATATATCATATATATCTATACTAATGTTGTATGAGTTGTTGTATGCTTTTAAGCAAGCCGGGGAAGGTTTTCGGCACACTTCCCTGAACCATTGGATTAGTAAGAATTTGATTGAGCAAAAAATTCATAGTATATTTTCGTTAATGCGCCTAGGCTTATGACGACGTAACTTGTACATTGGTGCCATAGCAAAACGCGAAAGAGGAGCCGGTCAAAAACGATCTTGCAAATAAATCACATTAAGTTATTTTAATATTCCTTTCTTCCTTTGATATTGAAATCTTTTTTATTTCTTTCTAGTTAAGATGAAATGTAATAACACATTATTAATGAAAATAGAAACCCACAACAAAAAAGAATTTAAAAGCTTTAAAAAGAAAATGATTTTACAAAATTTTGCTTAGTGCCCTAAAGTCCATTTTTGCAGCAACCAGCATTACAAAATTCATTAGCATTTTAAATTTATAGAGAAAACAGTGTTAATAAATGTTAAGTACATGATTGTGACAATAAAGTACCAAAATCGTACAAAATTTTTTATTTTGTCAGTTGGTATTGATGTAATGCCCCAAGCATAAGTTTCTCAACCCCACAACTTCCAAAAAACGAAAGCTCGTCTCTCCTCTTCCTCTCTTAATGTCATCTCAATCTTTATACTACATAAGTCTCCATACTTATCAGGTCTTGTATCCTGATTCTAATGATTCTAATAGCCTCTTAAACAACCCTCTCAATTCACTCATATGCTTCTCTCTCTCTCTCGCATTCTCATCTTTCTCTCTCATACTCCTCTACTCTCTTCTCAAAACTAATATTGAGCCGGGGTCTAGGTATTTCTTTCTGTACAATATTTTAGTTATTGTCTTGTGTAGTAGTGGATTATAAATTGTGCTCTGGTTGATAAAAAATCATTATTCTAATTAATCCAGTCATTTCCGAATCCCTCTCTTCTGGACCTTCAGTTTTCCGCTTCTCACTATCCGCGTTATGTTCTCTATCTCGTTTCTCTACATGATCTCTAGTCTCTCTTCGAGCAGAAAAGCCAAGTCTATAAGTGCGATACGAGTGCATATGAAGTCCTCTCATTCGCACTCCACATAGATTAATAAAAAAAATGAGAACTTAAAAAAAAATAATCTAAGTAATGATACCTAAAATATTTAACGCAAGGGTCAACCCTTATTCCTCTTGTTGTGTGTGATAATTTAGAAAAGCGTTGGGCATATTCGCGGGCGTGTGAAAAACGATGTCAGAAACTCGGATGTTACAAGAAACACTCCAAAAATTGAAATCCCCTCTACTAGGGGACGATTTTTCGACGGATGAAACCCGAGCGGAAGCCGAGCGTTAAAGGAGCGCACGCCACCAGCGCGAGCGGCATGCGAAGCTCTTCGAGGGCAGCCGAGATACGCAGTAGAAAGCCGGGGAGCGCCGAGAAGCGCCGGCTTAAATAGCGCGAGAGTCCTCGCCGTCTCGCGAACCGGCCACGATGAGCAATAGTAGAAAGATAGAGCGAGAAAACGACATGAGAAAATAAAGAATGTAGAACTCATATTTAACAGTTATTAATTATACAGTAAATTAAATTACAAATTTATAAGTAAAAAGTTAAGATGATACAATAAATAATTTAAACAAATATAAAATTAAATGATAAGTAATAATAATTAATAATAACTAATAATAATAATGGAATAATAATAATAATAATAATAATAATAATAATAAATAAATAAATAAAATAAATAAATAAATAAGATAAATAAATAAATAAATAAATAAATATAATAATAATAATTACAAAGAGAAGAGATAGCTATCAGCAAACGCACCGCCGCCCCGAGAGGATCAACAGCACCGCCGACCAGAAATGTGAAAGTACTCTCATAGAGCCAGCATGACCTTGCTCTCGCTCAACTTGGGGCATAACTACTAACCTGTTTCATCATTTCCTTATCACTATACATCCTAATTTACAATAGATACTGACTCATCTTTGAGCCACTTTGCTACTTGTACAAGTACCCAAAGTACCATCTAATTAAATTCTTATGTAGGATAATGTGTTCGATCTTTATTTGTTGTGACGCTAATTCTGTTCCAGATAACAGATCATCACTACCTTCTCTTTCACACTCCTCTAGCTCGAGAAATTGGTAGATTACGCAAAGTACCTACTCGTCAATTTTGTTATTGTTTTTGCAATAACTTCAAATTCATGAATACTCTCATTTCTATGTCTACTTTACTCAATTTCATTCCTATCCTGTATAAATCTTTTATAAAATGACTCAGGTAATGATCCTGAAATTTGTTGTCAGCTGTTCGTTTTGTCCTTGGAATTGGGATTTGTGTACCCAGTTCTGAGGTCACACCTGTTAGATCTACAAGACCCGGTATCTGACTATATATATTATATATATCTATTATATATTCACTATATATATAAATGCTTTCATAAATAATAAACATTTAAAGATAGTTTGAATCTGTTAATATATATTTTCATAAATATATTTCTATTGATCCTATTGCTAATAAATATATATTGAATTATATATTATATATATATATTAGTAATATATAGATAATAAATTGAGTATATAGAAGATGAATTTTCGAGTCGATTCATCATATTTATTTGAAAGAATATTCTATACAGGAATTTGTTTCAACTGATAATCTTTATAATTATAGTCCAGTACCAGCCTCCTAGATATATATATTTGGATATAGAAAAAATATAAAAAGATAAATAACTATTAAAATATAGAGTAAAATATATATATATTATGATATTATATATATATTTTATGTTAATCTAGTTATGATAAGTTAATAAAAACTTATATAAAATTTAACTTGATAATTCATAAATATTGTATTTCTATCAGTATGTGCAGAAAAATCAATATATATCTTTAACGAGAATAAGGTCTTATTATTAGTAATTGATATCACTGATTAATATTTATTACTATAATTATATATATATATATATATATATATATATAGTATATAATATATACTAATTATCTGTGTATAAAGAGATTTTTGTATGATTTCAAGAAAAAATATAAATAAAATAACTCGGATACTCAATGATGATAATTATCTATATAATATACTCTCGCTTGATGAAATATCCCTTGTTAATTGAGACCACAATCTTTAATAGGCACTTATCGATCACTAAAAATATTTGTATTCCTTTATTTAGACTTTTATTGGTTGCCAAATGATCCCAGCCTTCGCGCGTTTCCTGTTAATTAAAATAAACCAGAACAAAAAATGATATAAAATCACAAGAAAAAATATTCCAAATAATTGACGAAGACCATTTTCGCTAATTTCTCTTATTATTTGAGTTAAAGATATTCCTGATAAACTACATTAAAATATAAATTTTCTTTTAGTTTCTCAGTTAAGGTGTCTCACCACTTCCAGCAAGCGTTATACAATCTCTTTCCTTTAGTTTTTTCCTGTTCCACTCAACCTTTGTGTAGGTACCTCCACCTTCATTATTTATCCCCTACTAGGTAATATCTTTCCGAAGATATCAAAACTTCCATATTTTGAGAAATAATCCAGAATCTTTCTTTCATGTTTTTCTTTAAGTATATCAATTGAATTTTTTTTCTTCAAGACATATGTTATTTTTTTACATTTAAGCAGCATTTACACCAATTACAACTAACTTTCAATACTGATGAAAATGAATGAGTAGACCGAGAGTTTCGTCAGAAGAAAATGGGCTTTCGCACAATTTTGTCTCTAGGCACGTCTTAGGGCTTGTGATCGCAGAAGAGCCACGACAGGAGAGATTGAACTGTGAAGAACAGGACGTATGGGAGAAAACTAAGAAAGACGAAGATGACGGAAGAGCAAAAACAACAAGAAAAATAAGGAGAGAGAGAAGAGGTAAAAAAGTAGCAGAACGAAGAAGAGCGAAGCTAGCACAGAAGGGAGGAGGAGGAAGAGTTGATAGTGGAGAGTTTGAAAAGCAGAAAAAAGAAGAGAAGAAGGAAGAAAGAGATGAGAGTCGAGAGATGAGGGATTAGACTTGAGAGGAAATGTAAGCGAGATTAAGGAGAGGAGAGGAAGAGAGAGAATGTGATGAAACAGACCGCGAACTAGGCCTGCAAGTGTAAAAGAGAGAATAGAAGAGTAGAGAGAAAGTGCGAACTAAAGGAAACCACCAAAAAAAGAGAAGCGACAACGAGATGGAGAAAGAAGAACTTGCCGTTGTTGAAATTTTAGGTTTAGAAAGAGGGAGATGTTGGACTGCTTTTAACTTTATATGCTTTGGATCCAACATGCATAGCTATGAATATATAACCTTAAATTTTCGTATTATACAATCTGTTTGGTAGTCCACGTTTTGTACTTTACTTTTATTCTTTGTTTTGAAATCATTGCAGAGTATGTACGTTTGGACCCAAGTTTTTACTTTTGGTAACTTTATCACCATTTATCTATGAAAGTGAATGCGAATAATCTGTTCTTTCTTGAATTATATGACAGAATTAATTTTTAACCTATTTCCTGCAAATTTCTGCAAACTTCCTCTGTCTAATATAAAACCAAAAAAAAAAAAAAAAAAAAAAAAAAAAACTAAAAAAAATAACCAAAAAAATGGGGCCCCTCTGTAATGCAGACGATGCAATCAGTGTCCGGCATGTGAATCATTTTTAATTTTTTATATTTTGTGAATTCAGTTATTGGTAGAAAGTAAATAAATTAATAACAATATACACACGAGTTCTGTAAAAATAATCGGACAAAGTAGTTTTCTAGTAAGTCTAGGTTCTCTAATATACAGAAACTTTAATACTAACACACACATAGATATATATAATAAACTTAATATATATTATTATATATAATATAAATTATAAATAAATACTATATGTCTATTTAAATATTATTATATTTCTACATACTTCCTACTACTTTAAAACAAAAATATTAACTATATATATATATACATATATAGCAATCTATATAATTATTATCTTAATTTAATCCCCAAATAAAAATATATAAATATAATAAAAAAGTAAAATATATAAACGTTTATAAGTATTATACAGTATATATATCCCAGTCAATGACAAAATATCGTTGACAACTTTCTATCCATTTGAACAGCACTGGTGACATACGAAGTAAACGTTAATCAAACGTAAACTGACTGCTGAACAGAGTAAAACACTTAGCACTATTTAAAATATACTTACGGTCAACATAAACCACTTAGCACGTATTTAACCTATTTATGCAACATATACTCACCCCTTATTATTCCAGCAGCTAATATCAACAAATATGCAGATGACCAAATCAGCTGTTCTCGAACACCGACCAAGCGTTCCGCCACCAGCAACATCCAATCTTACATTTTCCAATCTATGTCCATTTATCTTTGACATTGAACTGATTCCAACTTGACTTTTTGCAAGAAATCCCTCTACTAAAATTCTCAATTACTTTATTTAGATCAACCAAATGAGAACTTAACATCCACCTTCTTTGTAAATTATAATAATCTCTGGAGGTTGGACTAACAAATATTACTTTTTTTTTACTTATTTGCTTACGATTTTTTAGCTTAGTAACAATTAGAGGAAATGGTTTGGTAAAATTTGAAGATTTAGTGACTCAGACTCGAGCAGAATTTCAGATCCGACTTCGGGTTCGGGTTCTCGGGTTCGGCTGTTTCGGGTTTAGGTTCGGGTTCGGGTTCGGGTTCGGGTTCGGGCTCGGGTTCGGCTCTGATTTCGACTGCTTTGAATCATGCGACTCCGTCCGATTCCGATATTCCAAAATTTACCGATTCTGTGATTTCGTTCTACTATTCCAATTCTAATTCTGCAGTCCCTTAAAGATAGGATGATAAAAAACCAATAGATAAGATTAAGACCAATTATCATTTATTAATAAAATAGTTGTTCAGGTTCTGCCTGGAAATAAGTTACTTATTACCAAAGAAGTAGATAATAGAGAAATTAAGCGGAGTTTTACATTCTGTAGAATTAACTAGTTGTCCTGATGACTTGTATACCCCCATGGTAATATAAAATCTTCCTCCGAATTATGTAGATTCTAACACAGAAATCTATAATATAAATAGCCACGCAAACATAAATAACCAGTTTTGAAGCATTTTATAATTGCAATAAATAAAAAGAAACAAACATTTGCTTATTGTTGTA
>JABUQX010086170.1:5000-12500 GCA_015478945.1 Trachelipus rathkii | reverse complement strand
GGAATGGCTCACGAAATCCGAGCTGGTTTGCAGTATTAATAAAATTAAGGATGAAGAAAGGGTTATTCCTTTATATTTGGAAAAAGAAGATTTAGCGGTTTATTTACAATTTGGTGACGGGACAAAAAAGAATGGCATAATAATTAAGCAAAAACTACGTGAGGCATTTGGTGAGGACCCATATATAGCGTATAAAAAGTTGATCACAAACAGATGGTAAGGAGAACTAATGGATTTGTACCTAACAGAAATAAAAAAGCTAACTAGAGCGGCTGGTATTAGCGATGAAAATTTTATTAAAAAGGCTTTTATTGTAGGTCTCCCGATGAACATCATTAAGGAACTTAGAATAGTGAAAAATTTAGATGGAGTATCGATCTAAGAACTAGTCGCAAAGGGAAGAGTGTTAGCTTCAATAAATTGAAGTGAATGTAATGCCGTAAAAAGTGTGAACTTGATAGATGATAATATCAACAATGGTAAAGTGAGGTCAAGTAACTATGTTAATAGAAAAATGAATATAGAACGATATGATAATTTAATAAATGTTTTATTTGCCATAAAGAAGGGCACATCACGAGACAATGTTACCAAAGAAATTATTATAATTTTTAGAAAGATAAGAATATAGAAAGAATAACACGTTGGAGGTGTAATAATCAAGGGCATTAGGCATATGAATGCGGAATGGCGGAAGATGCAGAAGATGGAACCGCTTCACAGCTGGAGGCGGTTTCATCGGACGAATGAATCTGGCAGTAGGGAATCTTGCAATTGTAATGGTAGAAATCAATGGGAAGTTATGTCGCGGATTGGTGGACTCAGGATGCAATAAATCGTTGGCATGTGATAATTTGTGTGATGGAAATAAAGACAATAGTATAGTTAAAACATTTAATGGAGATATTGGGAAATGTCGGGGAAAAGAGGTTGTGAATATAAAGATTGTTTGTAAAATTATTCAGGTTGAAATGATAGTTGTTGAAAAAAATTTGGATGGTCTAGATGCGATACTAGGATTGGACATTATATTCGAACTTGGAGGTGTGAGTTTATCAAGAGAGAAGATAACATTTGGGATAGAAAAGTTGCATGATTTAAATGTAAACGTTGCAACAATGGCTAATAAAAAATTGAGTATCGAAGATGAAGATTTTTGTACAAAATTTGATGGGGATAGGTGGAGAATGCGTTGGAAATGAAAGGAAAACGTTTCAAAGTTAACGAATCAAATAGGTATATATAACAAGTCGATAAAAGGTGAAATAAAGAAGAAATTTGAAAAGGAAATAAATGAATGAATAAGGGATGGTATTTTGGTTGCTGTGCCTATTGAGAAAAGATAGATGGTGTGATTTCATTAATGGCGGTGGTACAAGAAACTAAAAACAAAGTGTGTCCAGTATTAGATTTTAGAAAACTAAATAAATGCACATCATATCATACGGAGGTGGGGTGTCGGTTTGAGATGAGAGACTAAGGGAGTGGAGAAAAAAAAGGCGCAAGGGAAATCGTAGACTTAAGGGCTGCAAACTTACAAATCAGAGTCGAAAAAGATCTATGGAAATTTCAGACAGTAAAGTTTAATGAAAAGTTTTATTTCTTAACAAGGATGGGTTTTGGGTTGAACTCAGCGCCGAGAATTATGAATAGAATAATTTCAGAAGTTTTAAGTTTAAATGAAAAAATAAAAAGAGGTACGAGTAATTATGTCGACGATATAATTGTTGATGAGGATGCAGTAATGGCGAAAGAGGTAGTAGATCATTTATTGAAGTTTGGGTTGGTGTCAAAGGAGCCTGAAGAAGTTGTTGGGGGTAAGATTCTTGGACTGAAATTGGAAGTCGGAAGTTGTGAGATTTAGTTTTTAGTAGAAGGAAAGAGTTAAATAAAAAAGAGTTGAGTGAAAAAATAACGAGAAGAGAGGTTTTTGGTATCTGCGGTGAGTTGGTTGGTCACTATCCGGTAGTAGGGTGGTTGAGAGTGGCAACGAGCTTTATAAAGAGAAAAACAGAAGACTTATCATGGGACGAAGAGGTAAGCGAAGAAGTAAAATTTTTGCTTAGATGGAAAGGGTGAAAAAGAGTGATCCAGTAAATGGGAAATGGTGGGTTAGTGAAGATAAAAATGGAATTGTGTGGTGCGATGCGAGTAATTTAACTTTGGGAGTGTTATTAGAAATTGGAAGAGACGTGTGGAGAACGCCGTTTGGATAAGGAAGAAGGATGATAAAGGTCATATAAATGTAACTGAACTAGAAGCAGTGTTAAAAGCAGTTAATATGGGACTGAAATGGGGAATGGAAATGATTGAAGTTAGAACGGATTCTGAGCCAGTAGTGAATTGGATTGAAACAACAATGAAAGAAGAGTCAAGAATCAAAGCAAAGGGTGCTGCGAATGTTCTAATTAAAAGGAGATTGGGAATATTGAAGCAGCTGGTGGATGAAACGGGAATTGAGTTGACTATAAAATTCATAAAGTCAGAAGCAAACAAGGCGAATTGTCTAACAAGAGTTAAGAGGAGTTGGTTAATTAGGAAAGAAGATGAAAATATAAATTTATGCGGTATGACAATGGAAGAGATCAAAAAGGAGCACGAGAGACATCACCAAGGGGTGAAAAGGACGTTATATCTCGCAAGACTGGTGGACCCGAACTGGAGGAGAAAGGATGTAAAAAAAATGTGTGAAAAGATGCATAGAGTGTCAGTGTATCGACCCTGCGCCAACAAAGCATGAGGAGGGACCATTAAGTGTTGAGGATAATTGGAAGAGAGTGGTGTTGGACATAACCCATTTCGAAGGAAAGTCATATTTATCGGTCATTGACTGTGGACCAGGGAGATTTGGTATTTGGAAAGAACTGAATAATGAAAGTGGTGGAGAAATTGTAAAGAAAATTGAAGAATTAATAAGCGAAAGAGGACCAATGGAAGAGTTGTTAATGGATAATGGAACGGTGTTCAGGTATGGGAAATTAAAAAAAATTGTACGAAAACTATGGAATAGAGAGAAGGTTTAGAGCGGCGTATAGAGCAGAAGGGAATGGGATTATAGAAAGATTTCACAGAACTATAAAAAGAATGGCAAAAAAGTCAAAAAATCACCTGCCGAAGCAGTGTTTTGGTACAATTCAGCATCAAAAGACGGAGTAAAAAAAGGGATGGTTCCGTACAAGAGTCTGTTCTCATGTTAGTGGCGCCGACCGAAAAAGGGGGGAATTAAAGCCAGATATAGAAGTGAAATGCGGGTTTGAAGTTGGAGAAAAAGTTTGGGTAAAGCCTGGAAAATAATGATTGTACTACCAGGTGGAATTAAGGAACTGTTACAAAGATAACTTCAAAAAATAATTTAGACGTGGATGGAATGGCGCGACACATTTTGAATGTTAGGAAAGTTGTAGAGGTTAGAAGAATTGACGTCAGAAGTGGAAGATGTAACTGAGGACTTTCATAGTGAACAACGAGAGAGGAGATCACCGGAAAGATTACCATATGAGACGCTCGGGAGTTGAAGATTATTTTAAAATCATGGGGGCGTATAATAATATTAAGAATTAGTATGTGTATTAATGTTGCTTCCCTCTGAAGCTATTGTTAATAAGTAATGCATTTAACCAAGTTTGTATTCAATAGATCTTCAAAGCGAGAGGTTGTGATATTTTGTACTACACACAAACATATATATATTATATATATATAGTATTATATATATATATATATATTATATATAATATATATATATATATAATATATATACATATATATATTTATATATATATATATATATATATATGGAAAGAATGGAAAGAAAAGGAAAATCCAACGAAATGGAATGAAGGAATAATCTGTCCGATACATAACAAGAGAGAATAAATGAATATGTGGCACACTCTCATCACGACGCGCACTCACGCATTGTTGTGGGGGCGAGTAAAATCATATGAGAAGGATTCTGGAAAAAAGATTGAGCAGAGGACGAGGATATAGATTGGAAAATGCGCAGCAACATTTTTTAGAGGAAAAAGTACTAAGTGACCTTAATTTTACATGAAAGATGCAGACCAGAGAAACTATAGAGTGAGTGAGAAGGCCGTATGCTGGCATTCATAGACTGGAAAGAGGGCATTCGAAAGAATAAATATTGAGAGACTGTGGAGAGTGTTAGAAGATCCAATATGTATGCCATACCCGAAAGTCTGATAGCAGCCACTAAAAGTATGTATGAAAATCCAATAATACAGTTAGAGAAACAGAAAGAAAGGAGTGTTTGAAGTGAAACGGTGTTAGCAGGGAAGTGTACTGTCAAACATTGCTCCTTTGCACTTTACCTGGAAGCTGCTTAAAAGGATATGCATAAGGGAAAATAGGAAGCACACTTTGGTTGGTGCGGATGATGCGGCAGTGATAACATCAGGAGGCTCAATACCTGCAATGAAGCTTTGATAGTGTGAAATGGGTACCTGAGTCATGGGCATGAGAATAACAGAGAGAATACGAAAATAATGGTAATTGCAAGAGGGAAGAGATAGTAGTGAACATAGAAGATATAAGGCTTAAGCAAGTGAATAGATTTAAGTATTTGGGCGCGGTATTTGACGATCAAGGAAGACAAGATGACGAGTTGAATGGGAGAATTAGGAGATTTACACAGAATGTGGGAATGTTATACCCGTTGCTAAAGGAGAAAGGGATACCAACAGAGGTTAAAATATTAATATATAAAACAATTCTGAGACCAATATTGTTGTATTTATCTGAATGCTGGACAATGAAAACGATGCAAAAAAGCAGAATAGAAGCTGGGGAAATGAGGGTACTTAGACTCATTGGAGGAGTATCGCTGAGAGACGGAATGAGGAGCGAGCTGGTGAGGAGAGAACTGGAAGTGGAGCCTGTTTTGGAATGCGTGGAGAGAAACCAGTTAAAATGGTTTGGACATGTGAAAAGAATGAGGGAAGGGGAGAGATTGAAAAAGATGGTGGATTGGAGACCAGAAGATAGGAGACCAGCAGGAAGCAACCGAGCTCCCTTCAAGGCGACATCACCAGGTGTCCAGCCTGTCCTATCCCTCGTTCTTTTATATTGTAGATGTTAAGTATTGCATAGGCTGGACACCTGGTGATGTCGCCTTGAAGGGAGCTCGGTTGCTTTATAACTGTTCTTGAATCCAAGTTTTTTGGCTTGGAGGATAGCTCAGTCGTAACGCACCGGGTATATTGTCCTCAGTCGCAACATAGCGGTGGTTCAATCCCGGAGAAGGCAGTTAATTCTTTACCTTCCTATTATATGTTCTCTCTTTAACATCTTATATAATTGCGATTATTATGCAATATTTAACATCTACAATATAAAAGAAAGAAGGATAGGACAGGCTGGACATCTGGTGATGTCGCCTTGAAGAGAGCTCGGTTGCTTTATAACTGTTCTTGAATCCAAGTTTTTTGGCTTGGAGGATAAGCTCAGTCCGTAACGCACCGGTTATTATTGTCGCTCAGTCGCAACATGGCGTGGTTTCAATCCCGAGAAAGGCAGTTAATTCTTTACTTCCAAATTATGTTCTCTCTTAACAATCCTTATATAATTGCGTATTTATTATGCATATTAACATCTAAATATAAAGATGAACAAGATAGGACAGGCTGGACACTGGAGATGTCGCCTTTGAAGGGAGCTTTGGTTGCTTTATAACTGCTCTTGAATGCCAAGTTTTTTGTCTCGGAGGAAAGCTCAGTCGTAACGCACCGGGTATATTGTCCTCAGTCGCAACATGGTGGTGGTTCAATCCCGGAGAAGGCAGTTAATTCTTTACGTTCCAATTATAATTTTCTCGGTAAACATATATATATATATATATATATATATATATTATATATACTATATATATTAATATATATATATATATATATATTTATATATATATAAATTTAGTATAAAGCTTGTTTAAGCAAACAAACTATATAGCCTATACCTATATAATATGCTAGTAATAAAAAGAAACAATTTAAAAATATCCTCCAAGACCCTTGGGTACTATCTTATTTAAATATTCAGCCTTCAGCATCCAAAAGAGTAAGTAGAGGCCTAATAAATGTAGGCGGAACGGCATTGCAATATCTATTCGGGACAGCAACCATGAACGATTTTAATAAACTTAATACCAAAATAAACTTATTACAAGATACGAGAGCCCACATTTATAAACTTAAAGAGCAAGTTCATCAAAATACTAATACATTAATAGATATAAAGGACAATTTGAAAGTAAACCCAATACATAAATTCATCTATACCTTCTATAGAGTTACAGCAGGAAATATCGAAGCTAAACACTTACTTAAACTTAGAAAAAACAATCTCGAACAACATACACACTCTCATTGTAACCATACAAAATATATGGACTACAGCAAAGTACCAAAACACCCCATTAAATGTATATTCCTATGATATCTTACACGAACTTATCAGAAACAGTAGAGAAATTTTACAACACCAACCAATAATACCTCTTACTCACGAATCATTCTACAAGTTCCTATCTCTATCTTGGTCATTTATACACGAAGACGATGCTTACCTTCTTTCTACTATCATTCCATTTTCCGACGAAACTTCTTACAAAATTATATAAAGTAGATTTCCTTTCCCCACGCCACTAAATGCCACAGTACCCAAGACTGATGTTAAAATAACGAAATATCCTATCTATTTTCTAAATCATCGAACCCTCAAATATAGCATATCAGTAAAAAGTTTGACAGAAGACAGCTTGTAACATTATGATCAAATTCATTTGCTTCCGTCTAACCCCACGCAATCATTGGATTACCAAAACTGTATCATATCCTCAATATTAACCCTTTAAGTCCTGAATTATGAAAAAATTGTAGGAAAATTGTTTCCTTTCAAATTCAAGGTGAATAGGACCCTAATAAAACATTAGAACTGTTTTTGAAAAAAAAATTACATTTTTTAGTGCCAAAATAAAAACGGTCACCGGGGTGCCGGTCCGGATTAGATATCATTTTTAAAATTTTGGCACATCTAGCAATAATTTGGCTAATAATAACTGTAAATTTACTAACTAAAACATCAAATTAGGTATACATATATTAGAATAATGTATAGTTTTCTTGAATTTTTATATAAAAAATAATTTATGTACATATGAAATATGAAAATATAAATAATTTTATATATATATATCAGAGTATATATATATATATATATATCTATATATAGTATATATAATTTTTTTTGTCTATATATTATATATATATATATATATGTATATATATATATATATATATATATTTATATATTAATATATTCTTTTTCATATATATAAATATATCAATAGATCTGTATAGTAAAATTTCTTTTTCAATATTATATATATATATATATATATATATATAATATATATTATATATATATATTCATATTCTATATATATATTATATATATATATAATATATATATTATATAGTATTATAT
>JABUQX010086170.1:0-2500 GCA_015478945.1 Trachelipus rathkii | reverse complement strand
ATTTATAAAAAAAAATCGCAAAAATCGATAAATTTTATCCAATAATATCAATCACAGAAAAGCGGTCACCAGTGACCGCTTAAGACTTAAATGGTTAAGAACAAATCAAACCACTCACTGTAACTACATTTCCTATCTCTCTGAAGCCCCTTTTAACCTTAAGGTCGGTCATCAAACTCTACTCACTTTCTCTTCCAATGTCGTAGCTTCAGTCTCCTGTCCCAAAAGTCAACCCCAGCTGGTTACCAGTAATATTTTCCTTCTCCCACAAGGATGCACATTTGTTTCTGACAAATACACCTTCTGGTATTCTTCCCATTCTTCCGTGAAAACAAGTTGGATTACCAAAGATTCTCAACTTCCTGAATATCCACTTGTTCGTCAAAATTTTATCCCTAATGTTACTTCTCTGACTTCCAGGTTAAAATTAAAACCATTACATCCCCAGTGGGATGAGTCTCTTGACACCATCAATCGAACTTTACAAACTCAGAAAAGTATAAATATTCATTCTTTTTCGATATCCGGATTCTCTATTTTTGCGACCGTACTAAGTATTTTAGAAATCTGTTTTGTTTATTTTAAACTCCGTCCTACTCCAGTAACCCATGCAGCTCCTTATGCCACCCCTAGTGTTCAATATACCGTGGTCCAACGTGCACCTATACCTGAACCGAAGCCAACTTCTCCTATTTATCCTGGACTAGAACCCACCTATTCAAATCCTCCTGCATAACTTGCATATTCCATTGTTTTTTTCTTTTCACTGGCAGGGGACCTCTTTAACAATATCGTTTGTTAAACCTAATAAAGGAGCCAGAAAATAGATATTTTCTCTCTCCTTATCTGATTTTATCTTTTCAGATAAAATTTTATTTTTCTTTCTTCATTTTTTTTTCATCACGTAGGCTTCAAAATCTTTTATCATAGAGTCAAAGTCCTTTTGTATCAAATTTAATTTTGTACTTCTGATTAATATATTTATTCATAAACTCCACTATCATTTGAAACTAACGTCCCAATCATCCCCCTCTCTTTCCCCCTTTTTTTAATCCCCTAAGAAAATCTCTTGTTCATTTTAAAATCCATTCTGACTCCTGATGTACTACCAAAATGTCTATTTTTTCCCTGTGTCCTCAGTTTGTGATCTGGTAAGCCTATATTTATTTGATTTTTATACATTATTCTCCCACACCATAAATAACTTTTTCATTTCAGTCGTGACATTTTAATTTAACAGTTTTAGTATTTTAGATAATTCGTCCTCAGCAATATTTCGATTGGAAAATTAAATTTCGTTTCTCAATTAACTTTTCCATTTTTTTTATTTTTAGAAGATTTTTTTTGGTTTTTATAAACAAAAAAAAAAAAAAACAAAAAAATTTGAGGCCTTAAAATTTTAATAGCTATACGAGCCACAATCGTTATAAAAAATTTTTTTACGCCAGTGAAAAATAATTAGATTAATAATAATAATAATAATAACAATAAAAATAATAATAATGTAATAATAATAATAATAATAATAATAATAATAATAATAATAATAATAATAATAATAATAATAATAATAATAATAATAATAATAATAATAATAATAATAATAATCATAAATATTAATAACAATAATAATAATAATAATAATAATAATAATTGAACTAATAATAATAATAATAATAATAATAATAATAATAAATAATAATAAATAAAACAATAAAAATAAGTAATAATAATAATAATGAATAATATAATAATAATATAGTAATAATAATAATGACAATAATAATAATAATAATAATAATAATAATAATAATAATAATAATAATAAAAATCATGATAATACTAATAGCAATAATAACAACATTAATAATAATAATAAAATTAATGGAAAATTTTTTTTTAATTTCACTCGACCTTGGGCTTTGCTTGGGTAATTTTAATTGTTGCACCCCTTTTAAACAATCTATTGTGCTCCGAGGAATACTTCGTTATTTTTTTCCCATTTTTTTTTAAGCACCTCGTCCATTTTTTGTTTTACTGAATTAGAAAATACACTACCGGCTGTTGGAAATTCTAATTACACTATAATATTAACACTACCATCTACTCTCTACATTTCAACCACCCGATTACTCTCTACTCACGATTTATTGTTAGCTGTAAAATAATTCTTAAATTTTCTTGGCTCCATTTTTTTTTATTTGCTTTACTTTTCATAGGACCAAGAATAGTTTTTGTCAATATTTAAATTTTACTAATTCTGTATTAAATTGGGTTTTAATAGTCAAATTTTTGTGAATTTGTTTTGAATTTTTTTTTAAAAAAAAAAGCTTTGGCTCAAGAAAAAAAAATATGTCGCTCATTTAATTACTGTTGAAGTTGTGCCAAAATTTTTTAGGAAAAATCTAGTTAAAATTTATTTATAAAAATCAGCTTATAGAATGAAATCACTTTTATATTGTATGCTCCTTTTCGTTATGACTTTATTAATTTTTATTAT
>JABUQX010086169.1:0-15000 GCA_015478945.1 Trachelipus rathkii | reverse complement strand
ATATATATCTAATAACATATATATATATATATATATATATATGTATATATATATATATATATACTTCTCTTCTTATATATAAATATATATGTAATAAGCAACTATATATATGTTATTTACGTACGTATAAGTTACATTTATATGTCTTGTTAATTGTGTGAAAGAATGTAGCCGAAGTCAAAGTATTTTGACAATTTACGCTTTCGAACTATATATATATATATATGTATATATATATATATATATATATATATATATATATATATATATATATAGCATATACATATATATGTGCTGCCTTCCAACTGTATATATATATATATATGGTTAGGTTAAGTTAGGTTACGTTAGGTTATGTTAGTTCGGGTTAGGTTATGTTAGGTTAAGGTAGGTTACGTTAGGTTATATAGATTTAAATAAATAGTATGACTTGAAAAATGGCTCTTTTACTAAAAATAAAGTTTTATTTTAGACTTTTATCAAATAAAAATAGCGGATCCATGCAATCGATATAAATAAAACTCAGTCACACATAATTGACAAGATATATATATATATATATATATATATATATATATATATATATATATATATATATATATATATATATATATATATATATATATACCTATATACTATATATATATATATATATGCCTCACCCTTATATATCATATACTCTTCTTCTATATATATATATATCGCTTATTTGATTATATGGATCCGTTAAATTTGTTTTATGTATGCATAAACGGGATCCAAATAATTTTTACATACAAAAAAAGATAATTATTTAATAAAAATAGTACTTTTAAGCATCGTACATTTGGCAATTACCGGGAGAACGAGAAGTTTCTGAAGATGAAAAACTTATTTAAAAAAAAAAAAAAACTAAAACGGAAAAAAGTTACAACAAAGTAGATCCATCTAGGTTTTACTGCATCGTCGATCCATAGGTTAGCTATAAGTTTACTGCATTGTCGATCCATATAGGTTGGGTATAGGTATACTGCAATGTCGTCCATATAGGTTGGGGTAGCTTTACTGCAATCGATCCATATAGGTTAGGTTTTGGTTTAGGACCCTCCTAATTTCAGGTTATAAGATTTGTTTAAGTATACATAGAATCAATATGTGAAGAAAAATCAATAGGGAAAGATATTTTTACCACACCGAATTCTTTCACGTTTGTACTAAAAAAACATTTTCTTTCTCCTGCAAAATGTACGTTATTTCTTACTTTATTATTTAATTTTGTATTTTAAATAGCTCTTTCTTATTACTATTTTTAATTTATTGTTAGTGTCATATGCTAGAATATGTGAAAAAAATACATAAAAATTAAAGTGTGGATTCCATATAATTCATGAGGTTATATATATATATATATATATATAATATATATATATATATAAATATATATATATATATATACTATATATATATATAATAATAATAATATATATATATATATATATATATATATATATATATATATATATATATATATATATATATATATATATATATATATATATATATATATATATATATATATATATATATATGGAGGAGTAAGTATAAAAACTAAAATAAACTCTACTGTTCTCTTGTTGTTCCTCGTATGAAATTTCTTTCAAGGAACTAAAAGTTATACATTTCTTTTCTTAGACGCTTAAATTTGAAAAGTAAAAATTGTGATGCAGTATTTTGATGTTAACCCGCTCTAGATCATATTAATTTTAGCAAGATTAATAAAAGAAACTGAAATTATCTTCAGTTTAATATAATTAATAAAGGAAGCTGAAAATATTTTCAGTCTTGCAGTGTTAAATAATGAAATTAAATAATGAAAATGAGAATATTTTCAGTTTTGTTGAATTGCTTAAGCGAACCGAAAACATTTTCATTTTAAAAAAAATTAAAAAAACTGAAAATATTTTAAATATTATAGAATTAATTTAAAATCTGAAAATATTTTTAGTTTTACAGATTTACGGTAATAAAAACTGAATTTTTTTTTACTCTAAGAGATTAATTAAAGCTGACAAAATATTCAATTTAACAGAATTAATAAAAGAAGCCGAAATATTTTTTCAGTTTTGTAGTATGACTTAAAGAAACTAAAAATATTTTCAATTTCAAAGAATTAAATGAGACTGAAAGTATTTTCAGTCTTATAGAATGAAATAAACTGAAAATGTTGTTTAAATAGAATTAGCAAAAAGAAACTGAAAATATTTTCAGATAGACTAATGTTCAATGTGCTTTTATTGATTTTTTTTTTTTTTTGGGGGGCACATATTTTCTTTTATATGTTTGTCCAAACTACCGTAGTACATTATTGGTGGGTACTCACCTATTAACGCTACTTAAACACTTTCTTTTTAACAATTTTAAAATGGTATCTTTATTGAGGCTTTCAGCGGTGTGTTTTGTGCATCCACGGAATTGCCTGATTCTGGTTCATGGTTTTTCTTCATTAATTTCTGAAACATACGCTGACTTTTTTCTAATTTCCACTTTGTTTATCACCACATTTCTTCTTGTAGATCTCCCCTTCTGTTCTTAACTGAAACTCAGGTGTTTGATTGCGTGCTCCGACAGCAAACCCTACTCTGTTCCTCCTTCTGTCTCTGTCCTCAATTTTCATCCAAAGGTCGATGTAGTGCGTATGTGAGCAAAAATGTTCTTTGTTCTCATGTCTCTAGTTTGGAGTCATGAATTTTATATCTTATGACTAAGACTTTCTTAAGAACATAAGAAATAGAGACATCGGCCTTTCAAGACTCCCAGTTTTGCCATTCTATGGCTAAATTATTTTCCTGTTCTGTTTATTTATCTTCTAACTCAAACTGATTTGGACTATCTGAACTCCAAAATGGAGCACATTCTCTCGTCCTCTTTTTTTTTTGATACCTTTCTTGGTGATTGTTCACCACGGCCAATGATGAACATAACAAAAAACAAAACTCTACTCAACTGGTTTTCTCGCTTACTATTTCTCTGTTAACAACAACCTTGAACAAATGATTCATCTCTCTACATATATTCCTTGATTGCCTTGGATAATGAGCTCAGCATACTAGACCTTTTATTAATAAATTTTAATCCCTGCCCTTATACTGTTAAACTCTCCACCTTTGGGTTTCTTCGATCACCTTTAAAGTCTTTCGCAGTAATCGCCCCACCTTCGGCAAAGAAACGTTTTTTGGCATTTGGTGCTACAAACTGGTGGAACATGATTGTACTTCTGTAATTTTCCTTCGAATGCTTACTGCTTGAGTAAGAGAATGACCCCTTGGAGTGTGCAAAACACATGAGCGAGTGTTTCTCTTTGACATGGAGTCGCATATTTATTTCCCTTCCTTTTAATTAAAACTCATAAGCCTTGGTTTACCTCTTCTTCTCGTGTTATTAGTCCCAGGGACATTGCATTCAGAAATTACTGTTGGCTTCAAATTCCAGAAACTCGTTCTAATTTTTTATTTTGAAATCGTGCAATGTCTATTCTTCCCCACAGAAAATGAAGTAACCGTTTTGGCATTTTACAAAATAAGAAAAAAAAAGTTGACACAAATTTCGTTTTTCCCTCCTCTAGTTTCTTTCTTTTGCACAACTGCTGTTATACCCTTTGGTAAAGCTGAATTATTTAATCAGATCTTTACATCTAATTTCACTTTAGAAAATTCTGAAACTATTCCTCTTTCTTCACCTCCCTCTAATTTATTTTTGCCTGACTGTAATTTCTTCTAAAGATGTTATTTCTGGTATCCCATCTTTGGTTCTGAAAACAATTTTCAACTTGCATCCTGCTTGGTAAGCTATTTTGTTTTCAAAGCGACAATAGAAAAAGATTGTAAAAAATTCAAAGCATTATTATTATTTTTATTATTAACGCATTCTGTTGTTCTGTATAAATTTTAATCTAAAATCAATTTCAGATGTTAACAGAGGTGATATTCTAGACCTTATTGACAGAAATATACAAAGGAATAAAGATTTATGCAAAGCTCACTCACATATAAAGGAGATTGACTTTTTTGATCTACGAAGTATTACAGATCTTGGTACACTAATCGATGATGTTACTATACTTTTAGCAGCTGATGGTAAGCATTTTATTATTTTATTTTGCTATAGATCTCATAACAACAAACGAAAGTATTGGCTATTTAGTTTCGAGAATATTAGATTTCACACTTCAAATTTTTTTTTTTTTTGCCTTTTTTTCCGTTTCTTGCAAATAATATTGGACTGCTAAATATATGCGTAAAAAATTAAAAGTTTTAATATTTCTAAATATTCCTATTTTCTAAACGGCCCGTATAACGGAAAAGTACCAATATTTCTATAAAATTTATTAGATTCATAAATAAAGTGTATGTAGTTACTGTTAGATTTTGGTACATTTTGAATTTATTGTAAATATAACTTCCTTTTCATTACAGTTGTGTATCACAATCAGTTGACTGACGCTTTCATTAACACTATATTGCATTTAATGACTAGAAAACCAAATAAAACTATGTACATATCATTAGAGAAAAGGTAATTATTACAATAATTTCTATAACTATACAATAGAAAAATGGAATGAAATATTGGTTTGAAATAATAACATACTTTTATTTTATTGTTTTAAGGTATGTATTTACTATAGAAGATATGGACACAGTAGCGCCATGTTATGAACACTTTGTAAACGGCCTTAAATGGTTACAAAATCAAGAAAAAGATAAAGTTACCTGGAACATTGAGCAACTATCAACTGGTGATTTATTTCAATATTTTACTTATGAGAGAACCAAAGAATTAGTCATGTGGAAGATAGAGGCATTTGTAAAATGACAATAACAGTAGTAATATATTTATTATAATTATGTTAATTCCCTTTTTTGTCTCGAGATAAATCTGAAAGAAATTCTGCTACTTTACGTAGAATTTTAACTTATTATATCGCAGAAAATCTAGACAAGATAAATGGTGCCTTTTGAACTAAAATATTTATATAAAAAAAAAGTTCTAAGAGGTGTAAATTAATTATTAAATATCTTTAACATTTTCCTATAAAAATAGTTAAAATTTTCCCCTTCTAAAGATTGTATTAATTTATTTTAAAATTCGAATATTTTCGGCAAGTATTTTCTCACTTTTTGAGACATCGACTGTGATCATTAAATTTAGTTATTAAATGACAAAAAGAAGTAAGATGGTGCAGTAGCAAGTTTCAAACTTATTAAAAGTTCATTTGCATAATCTATTGAATGATCGTCTTTATGGAAACAAAATCAAATGTACAACTCACTTCTTGTGCTTTTAATAGTTATAAAAATACCATCCAATTAATTTTTCGTTTATGTATAATATAGGAATTTGTTTAAAAATAAATTAGCTTTGAAAGTCGTGTGTTACTCAGACTCGCAACGATCGTAAAGTTTAATTTTCCTCAAACATTTATTTTGTTAACTTATTAATTCTTTTCATTCAGGTTTTTCATGATCACCTTCAAGAGTTAAAACAAGTTTCTTCTTCTTCATTTACATGAGCCAGTTGGATGTATTTAATATTCTTTTTGGTATGGCCAGTGGACATGATTCATAGTCATATATAATATATATTCATAATTATTAATATTTGTAAATTTTTAATTTCAGAAAATATTCATAGTTTTTATTATGGGTTATAGCTGCCAAAAGAAGAATTTAATTTTTTTTTTTTTTTTTTTTTTTTTTTTTGTAAAAATTCTAGAATGCATCACATTTATTGATTTACTTTATTTTTTATAGGAAATTGTTTGTCGGTGGATTAGGATGGAATGCTACAGAGAGTAAGTATTGAAAATTTGCTTAGTTTGAAATTTTTACTTTTAGCTCTTATGTTT
This sequence comes from Trachelipus rathkii, assembly GCA_015478945.1. Classification (NCBI taxonomy): domain Eukaryota; kingdom Metazoa; phylum Arthropoda; class Malacostraca; order Isopoda; family Trachelipodidae; genus Trachelipus; species Trachelipus rathkii. Next base: position 9,116 of record JABUQX010086169.1, on the reverse strand, counting down.
ATTTTCAAATGAATTTATTATTTTTAGAAGAGGTAAATGATTACTTCAGCAAATTTGGTACTGTTGAAAGCATAAATTTGAAAATGAATCCAAGTACTGGCCGTTCAAGGGGATTTGCATTTATAGTATTTGCAAACGGCGATTGCATTGATCAGGTAAGGGTTAATTTTTTTCAGTTATTGTATTATCATTTACCAAAAAACATTTTACAACTGCTAATTGTATTTACAATATTACAGATACTTAATGGCACAGATCACTATATTAATGGCCGTAAAATTGATCCTAAAAAAGCAATTGCAAGAACAGGAAAAATATTTGTTGGGGGACTTAAAGAAGAAATATCAGATAATGATATAAAAAATTACTTCAGTCAATATGGCAAAATCATTGATGTTAAGACTCCTTTTGATCAGCAAAGAAATAAACGCAAAGGATTTTGTTTTATTACATTTGAAGAAGAACAAGTTGTGGAGGACCTTCTAAGGAATCCTCAACAGACAATATGTGGCGTATCTGTTGATTTACGTAAAGTTACATCCAGAAATGATGCACCTTATTCAGCCCACATTGGAGGAGGAGGAGGAGGAGGAAGAAATGTCAGCAAGGGATGGCAAGGAGGATATGGGGATGGTAGTTATTGGGGCTCACCATACAACAACTACTATGCTTATGATTCCAACTATGGAGGAGGTTATGGAGGCAGTTACAACGGTGGTTATGATTACAATTCAAGTTATGGTAAGTGATTTTTTTTTGTTCCTTATTTATTATCTTTCCTTTTTAAAATTTTTGACTATACATCGATTTGCTATTAAGCAGCAAATTATATATGTAAAATTTGTGATATTTTCATTGTGAAAAAAGAGATTTTTAACCTTAAAAAAATGTTAACAAAATAAATGACTAAAATTAAAAAGGAAACTTAAATATTTAAGTTACCTAATCCCCATTGTATTATCTTATTTTTAATGGGAGTTATACTTCAAGAAATATTGTGATTAACCTCCTTAAGGCATATATTCAATTAAAAATATTGAAAAGGTTAAGTAAGACATTGCATTATATTAATTCTAACTTCCATTAATCTCAATAACAAGTGAAATTTGATAATTATATTATTTTGTTATATTGCCAGTTTTAAGAGGAGCCTTTTTTCTGTAGGTTATAATATATATGCATAGCCATATGTTATATTACCCGAAAGTAAGTAAGTAGCTCCTAATATTTTATAAGCCGTATTTACTAGTACACTATATACTTATGGTGATACGATTTAGCAATATATTATACCTACTCATATTATATGTATATAACTAATTATATTCAGAGTCGTTGGAGGATACATAAGTGTTCATGATGGGGTACCTGTTTAGGGGCGTGTTAAGAGTTAGCGAGCTTGAATTGCATCATTTGTGGAATGAATGCAATGCGAGGAGTTGTGTGGTGCTGTTAGAAAGTTTGGTGATAATGTAGGAGATTAAAACGATAAGTACATGAGCTGGGCACAATGACGCTAAACCATCACATACTCTTCATTACAGTTTCTCTCATTTTTACCCCATTTCTTTCAACCACACAATACTCTATATATAATACCATTCATTCGGCTGCATTTTTATCAATTCTTCATACAGACCTGAACAAGTGCCATAAGATTGTCCCAGTTGCTGACATATTATTAGCATTTAGATTCTATACTCGTCTTATTCCAGACCATATATATAGATATTAGTATATATTAATTATATATATATATATATACTCTATATATATATATATAACTATATATATTATATCATATAAGGTACTAGTTATATATATATAATATTTATCTATAGTATTAAATATATTAGATATATGTATAAGGTATATATATATATAGAGTATATATTATATTATATTAGGTAAGTGTATATATATTATATATATATATTATATATTATATTATATAATATATATATATTATATAATATATATATATATAATATAATATATATTACATATATATATATATATATTATATATATATATATATATATATATATAGATGTATATATATATATATAATATATTTATATATATCTATATATATATATAACAAATATATTTATATATATATACTATATATATTATATAGTAATATATTATATAATATATATATATATATATATATAGTATATATATATATATTATATAGTATATACATACACATATATATATATATATATATATATATATATATAATATATATTATAGTATATAAATATATAGTATTATATATATATATAATATAACCACTATAATATTAGATATAATATATATACTATATATATTATTAATAATTATATCTATTATATATATATACTATATATATTATTATATATTATATATTATATATACCAGTATATATAATATATATATATATATATTATATATATTATATTATAATATATAGTATAATATATATATTATAGTATATGTATATATATATATATATTATATATAATACCAGTATATTATATATATTATATATAGTATATATATAGATATATAATAATATATAATTATATATTTATATATATATAATATATATATATGTTATATATATATATATATATATATATATATATATGAAAATCATCCTTCCTCCAACCCTAGACTTGGGCGTGGCCGCGTAGAGGGTGTGTAGCATATACTGGACAGGAAAAGTAGTAGAAGAACATGACTCGGTCAAGAAAGGATAGGGAAACCCTATAACATCCCCTGATACACCCCCCCAAGTGAGAACTTTGTCCCGACTCAGAAAAAATCACTCTTAGTAGGCTTCATGAGACTGTTGACAGACCCTCACTAAGGCGATCTCGTCAATGTGGGGCTATCCCCTGGGCAAAGCCCACAACTAATACCCACCCCCTCAAACCTTTTGCCATTACCACTCCTCACCTTTTCTTCTCTCCTCTGCCAAACTTCATATTCCTCTCTTTCAGGGCATCTTTACTGACTCAATCCACTTTTTCTTCAGTCTCCCAGTCGGTAATGGATTCCCAGCACACTCACCACTTATACATCCTCATTAAAAAACCATCATCCATCTTTCCATAATGGACCAACCATCTCAATTACTATGGGTTTATTCTTTCATTATTACACTTTCTTCACAACCACACCAAACTTCCCTAATTGCATCATTGCCTCATTTATCAATTTCTTCTCACACTAACACTCCCATAAGATTTGCATTTTGAACACTTTTGTACCTTAGTCTACAATTCGTTACTTCCAGGACCATTAGTTTCTAACTATACATTAATTAGCTTTGATAACATACCCTCATGCAAAAACCCTGGCGCACTAAAGACTTGGTCTTTTCACATCCACTAAGGATTTTATTGCACCAGCCACTTTCCTACTTCATTCTGCATCATCAGTTCCCAACATGTATCCTAAATATGTTAAACTCAGATACTTGTATTAGTTAACTATCCATCTAACATGACTTATACTGCAGATCTCCTCACTCAAAACATTACAGACTCTTCTACATTTACTTTTTGAAAACCTCCTTTTATCAACCTGCCAAACCCTCTACAATTCTCTCAAACTCTTCAGATTTACCACACAAAGCCAAATCATCTGCATTACAATAGCAGGAGACCCTCCACTCTCTTCCATTTCCATCATTCTAACACTTTAAGCTTTGTCCCCAACTCCTTCTTAATTCTCTCAGCAGATGTAATTTGCATATTTAAATTTGATATAACAAAGGCGACATAACACATCCTGCCTCATCCCGCAAATTAATACTAAACCAATCAACTTTGACAACATTTATTAGGTGATATACCACACACCACTATCATTTTATCATATTTTTAATTGCCATTCAGAAGCCTACCGACCAACACCAGTATATCACTAACACCTGCCACGATTCCCATATTAATCCTAGTCATACAGACCTGTTGGCAAGTCTGTAAAAACCTAAATACTCAATTTATTATATTATTCTCTTCGATTTTCATCTACTATCTTTGAAAATTACTGTACTCCGACTCCACCCTCTTTTAAATTACTGACTTCGTGACTCCACTCTCGTCAAATTAACAAGACTCCCTGAATTCCGACTTCCACACCCTGACCCTCACAACTAAACAAGGATCCGACTTACACGATATTCCCAGTTCACAAGACATCATCTGTCTGTTACCCCCAATTCATGTTACCACTACATGGCAAACCTTTCATACTCTCTTATCTAAGTTACAATCAACACAAACCCAACATTCACTTCATAAAAGACATCCAATTATAAGAAAGCAAATTGGCAGGCCTATATACTTACCGCATAGAACCAGAACTAGAATCCTTCCAAATGACAATTTTTTCTCACTCAATTAAACAACACAGCAATTCAATAGCATAATTCTCAATGCATCCAAAAGGTGCGTCCACACAGTTACAGCAAACAATTTAACCCCAACTTCTCACCAGAAATGGACACTCTTAATAAAACAAAGAAACTCAAACAAAGAAACTCCCTCAGACAAAATAAACAACTAAACCAAATCACAGACCTTAACAATAGAATAAATACCTTAATTGATTCAAATCAGAATAAGAACTGGAAGCAATACACCTATACCATCTCGACATGATATGCTGCCAAATTTTACAGTAAACAAACACACAAATATTACAGTAACACCCGGCAACAAGAAATTAAAAGTTAACCAACCATATACTATTCTAACATTTACAATGCGCTCCCCTCCACTTCTAGACACACCTATTATCAAACAAAGCCACACCCAATTAACACAAATATCTAATATCCAATAAACACCGTACTTTAAGAACTCCCACCTCAAATATCTCCCATAGAACTGTGCTTAGATCGTCAAACTAGTGATGCTGTATCGTCTTCGGTCTGGGCACCACCCTTCCCTTCAGGAATAGAAATAGTTATCATAACACTCCTTCCCTTATTGCAAAGATGCCCCTCCCAAAAAGACAAAGACACAGCATGCTAATAGTGCTATGACTTTTGGGAATATTTATTAGACACAACTTCAGATCTCTATGCTTATAATTGATCTCTGGCCGGCCTACAATCTGTGGCATAATTTCTCAGGTCGTGGACCCACTTCTTGTGGGGATGGAGCGGGAGTTAACAAATATAAATAATACTATAAATATATATATATATATATAGACTATATTATATATTATATATATATATATATATATATATATATAGTATATATAGTATATATATAATATATATAATTATAATAAATATATATATATATATATATATATAGTATAATATATTATATATAGTATATATATATATATATATTATATATATATTATATAATATATATTTATTAATATATATATGATAATTTTTTTTTTTTCTTTTTTTAAGAAAACATTTAGAGGGTATAAAACTAACCTTACAGAATTAGGGAAATTTCTTAAATATGTTTTGTATTGTAAAATTTGATGGGGTTAAATGGCAAGGCATGATGAAATATCACATGAAATATGTTTCTACAATTACAGTTTGAGTGTAGCATTATTAGATCTAACTTACCCTGTTTTCATTGTGACGTGATGAAAAATTATATAACTATTCTCTTCTTAAATTGTTGTATGGGCATAGACTTTCAAACTAGAAGAATATGATATATACTAATAATATATTACTATAATATATATATATAATATATATAAATTAGTATATACCTCAACTTAACAGAATAAATAACTTAATCAACTTAAATAAGAATAAAAATTGGCAACATTACACCGGAACACAAAGCCATAAAACCAATACAACAAAAATATATCGAACAATAAAAAAAAATTTCACACTTCATAAACACAACTACAAGCCATCTGAAAACAAAATAATAAATTCTCCAGCCAATAAAATCAAAAATCATTGTTACATTATTCCAAAATCAGCCATAAACCCACAATCCGCACAAATAGATTAACAATTAAACGACTTAAAAAAACTGAAGAACAACCTAGAAGACCCCTTACTCATTAAAAAAACTCACAAGCAGAGGGCCCAGACAAAATTTCCAAGATAATTTTATCTCAGACACTTAAGAACTAATGCCATAGAAACCCTAACCCAAATATTCAACACAGCTTGGCAAATTAACCCAACTACACTGTTCTGGAAACACGCACATGTATATATTAACCTCTCAAACACTTTAGATATTGTAGAGACCACTGACATAGGTCTATATGAAGCTGGGTTAATGGGTGGTTTGTAGTTTTAATAAGGGATTATATGCATATAATCCCTATATTAAAAAATTACAAACCACCCAATAACCTGGTTTCATATTGACCTATATCATTGCTCACTACAATATCTAAAGTGTTCGAGGGGTTAATTCTGAATAGAATTTCCCCTTCTATCTCCCTCTCAGAAACCCAACACGGATTCAGACACAAACATTCCACCACTATACTACTAATCAATCTAACTCAAACATCCCCACAGGATTTAGCCAAACCCTTACACCCCACATGCACTCTCTTAGTAGAAAGACATAAACGAGGCTTTTCATATAATTCCACACCACCTCTTGATAGATTCATATTAAGTGTAGAAATAAACATCAATGACAAGCATATACTTGCAAACTTTCTTTCCAGATATATAGCTAGTCATACAGGGATGCCACACCTCCCGCACATACAAACTATCATCATCACTATTCAATCTTTTTATGCATTACCTAGCTCAACCCACAACCCCATCTATAAAAATCAACAGCTATGTAGACTACCTAACAGTGAAAGCCCAAAACTCCTCTATAAATACAGCAAGAGGAGAACTACAGCAATATATGTAAAGCAACTTGAACAATGGCTATCAACAAATAAATTGACTGTGTCCCCTCAAAAATTCTCTATCACACTACTTACACCTAATAGAATTCAATATCCATCCAACTGCGTTTCTTTCAAATATTAGAGTTCCTCTTAATAAACAACCCACTATCTTGGGCTTAACTTTCGATACACATACGTGACATTCACCCCACACATAAGCAATATCACCTCTAGAGCCACACAATGAAAACATTAACCGGAACAAATTTTGCACAAAACAAAAGAGATTCTCACAATAGTATACTGGCAATACCACCGCCCCTTCTTTAACTATGCATAACCAGCCTGTGCACCAGAAATATCACAATCCAATATGCAAAAACTAGAAATAGTACAAAATAAAGCTCTTAGAACGGTAACAGGCTGTCTCCCCTCCACACCCATCCATCACTTACTGGCTGAAACAAAAATTCTTCCTTCAAGTGCCCACCTTGACATGATGGGTTGCCAATTATATAGCATGTCGCTCTCAATAGACCACCCCCTACATCAAACATTACAATAACCCCTTCCACTAAGAAGAAAAAGGATCACACAAGCTTTGTACTATGATATATACAGAACGCTCCCCCCCACTCCCAGATACTCCCATTATTAAATACATCTACACTTAACCCAAAGAATGATCTCCGCATATTAATTAACACCATACTCTAGCTACATCTGCACAGATTATCTCCCACAGAATAATCTTTGGACCATCAAACCAGAGTAATAAACCCACGCTTTGGGCATTATCCCTCCCTTCAGGAATAAATTTAAAATTCATAATGAGCCCTCCCCGCAACTTGTCAAAATATGTCCCTCCCTCGATAAATATAGGATGACACAGGAATTTCCTGCTAGGCTTGGACTTAACAGACATTAGAAATAGTTATAGTGGTGGCACAATATTCCAGGGACACCCATTCCTCATAGGAGAGGAGCAGGGGACAACCAAGATAACATATATATATAATATTGCGTGTAATACTAGATACTCTATATATATTAATAGATATTATAATATTATATTATAGTTTATAAATAATATATATATATATATTATATATATAGTATACTATATATAGTGTATTATATAAATAGATAATACTATATATATATATATATATGATGCTGTGTGTGTGTGTTTTCTTAAGATGTTAAATATATTTTCAGAGGATATGACAATGGCATGAGTGACAAACAGTGTAGTTTTATTTTTGCAAGGGACACGAGTCTTCAAAAACAATTCATCAAAGTTTCGATCTTCTTTCTGGGATCATCAAAAAGAATCAAAAGTAATACAATGAGAGAAATATTACACCTACCACAGTTGGTTTAGTTCTGTTCTTACTTGACGAGGGGCAACATTTTAAACTAACAATGCAGACAAGATGTTAATAAGTAATAATAATAGTCATTATAATAATGAATAATAATAATAACCTCAGGCGGCGAAGCACTTTACAATATAACAAATAACAAGGATCAATTGTAGTTACAATCTAGATGATGTGGGGCGGTAGAGAGCAGACAATAAGGAACACCCAGCAACGTGACCACACACACCAAAATCCAACAAATTTTGATAATATTAATTATAAATAATATGATTAGGCATATGACACCGGTTATGTATAGTTAGAGGAACTTAACTTTGTGATGAAAGCGGATTCATGTATTTGTATAAGAGTATAATGATGCGAGGAGAAATAATGTAGAGGGGCTGAAGCTAAGTTTGGTTGGGTTATTACTTTTTAAAGTTAGTTGGTTGTGAGTTTAGATACTATGATATCCGGTTAGAAAATAAAAATTGTTGTCAAATGTCAATAGAAGGTGTGAGGAAGAACTGAATTTAGTGTAGGTTTCAGCAGTTGCTTTATATAGTGATTAAAAGATGTGAATATAAAAAGTTCATTGGTTCTTGAGAGTATGTGAAAATTATTTACGAGTATAGAACTAAGGCATTAAAAGATGTGAATATAAAAAGTTCATTGGTTCTTGAGAGTATGTGAAAATTATTTAGGAGTATTGAACTAAGGCATTTTTGAGAATGGATAGCAGGAGGAGGTTTAGAAGATAAGGCGACCAATGTTCTGGGGCTGGCTCACATATGCGAGTCTAGAGTCGCCTTATAGTGGAGCCTATATATGGGTCTTGTGAGCCACTAGAACGTGTTGTTATAGATAATACCAGTCTGCAAGAATAGA
>JABUQX010086168.1:0-2500 GCA_015478945.1 Trachelipus rathkii | reverse complement strand
ATGTCACATATACGAGGTATGTGTGATGTGACGAGTGCGACAACATTAACGTTGCTGTGATGTATCTGCAATCAACTATCACTTAGCTATGTGTATATATATATATATATATATATATATATATATATATATATATATATATATATATATATATATATATATATATATATATATATATATATATATATATATATATATATATATATATATATATATATATATATAAATTATTTAGATATATATATATAAATATATGTGATATATATATATATATATATATATATATATATATATATATATATATATATATATATATATATATATATATATATATATATATATATATATATATATATATATATATATATATATATATGAACAAGTTGGGCGTTGCACAGCAATCGTTACCATAATTACGCGTCCCTAACAACAGAGAAAAACCCATTAGGGACGATTAGAGATGTCGTATGTCCCCCAGACTTCGGACCCCTTCTCTGATGACGTTACCTCATCGGAGACGAGGTTTCGAACAATTGCACCTTCCATAGGGCCGTGCTGGGTCATCAAAGTAGGGTTTGGCCATGGTAGCGAAAAAAAATAAATGAAAAAATAAATACTTTAATATGCAATAATATAAGTTACTATACTCCTTCACTTCCCTTCTTTCTTCCAACAACACACATCTCAATTTATCACTTGCTAAAGCTCAACTTTGCGCAGAGACATTTTTCTATAACTCCATTTCAGACGAATTCCGAGGTATTCCTCCTACTACAATCTTCTCCAACTCATTTATGCTAACATTTTAATATTTTAACAATATTATTTTCGATCTCTCTAAACTTAACACTAGAAAGTCGTAATTGCCTGACGATATCCCTCCTGTGGTTCTTAAAACTTCTGATCCTGAGCTTGCACCATGCTGTGGTAAACATCTTTGGCTCTGTTTCTTTCCACATCTATTTTCCTTCCTACTCGACACGTGAGCTCATTTAGTATGTGCCTGAAAAGGAAAACTTCTCGAACCTTCTAACTATCTTCCAAAAGCTTTCGAATCTATCTAAAGGAAGAAAATGTGGAGAAAACTAAATTCTTTTAATCTTTTTTTAAATCATCATTAAGGGTTTCGTCAGGAACATATACTGGTGATCTTCTTTTCCTTCTTTTTGATTACTGTTCCGTTTCGAGGTAGCTAATACAACGAATGAATTCGATACAGTATGGCACAAAGCTTTTGATTTCTAAACTTTCCTATGTCAGTATTTATACTTCTCTCTGTAACCTTTATTCTGAATTTCTTCCCGATCGTTCTAAATCCACAATGATCAATGGACACAGTTCATTCTTTAATTCTATTAATATTATGTTTCTTAAGGTTCTGTCCTATTTTTTTTTCTAGTTTCCAACAATGACTTTATCTCCGTCATATTGTCACCAATCCATTGTTAATTCGACAGTTCCAATCTTTATTCCTCCTTTCACGTCGAATGGAGTCCAATTCTAACTTCAAATAGATCCTGCTAGGTTTTTGGCCTTAAAGAAACTCAATTCGATAAAATCTCCCACACAACTAAAACATCTTTGAAAACAAAAAACTCAATCTTTCCATGTGTTTGATGTTCTTGGTATTTCCTTTTGTCGTGATCTTTCTGGGAAGGATACCATCATTATTTATCTCATTAAACAAGTTTCTAGGAGTTTAGGTGTTTTAAGTTCTTCAAAATATCTTCACACCACCATAGTTCTTGCTCTGAAGAGCTGTTCTTCCTCGAAAACAGTATGAATCACATTTCAGGAGTGGAACCACTCTCACAGCCCTCCTTGAAAGAGTGGAATCAAAGGATTTGCTCATTAATAACTATTCAACTCTCAGTGACTATCTCCATTCTCTTATTACCTGCCGTAGAACACTTACATCACTCTCCTTTTCAAATTTCACAGCCTCATTCTTTCTCTGCCAATTTGTATGCTCCCTGACCTAATTGCTTTGCTCATTCTTTCATGAACACTACTCGTAAAGTCTGAAAAACACCTTTTCTTTCTTCTACTGTATTTTCTTCACTAAATAGAACATAAACACTTTCAAGCATCTTACATTGATTGCATTTTGGTTGTATCTCTCCAACTCTGGAGAATTAAATGTGAACCTGTAAACTTTCCCTCCCGAGAAGATTTAATATATATATATATATATATATATATATATATATATATATATATATCTATATATATATATATATATATATATATATATATATATATATATATATATATATATATATATATATATATATATATATATATGGCAATATATATTGGCATTATAAAACTATTTATTCACATTAATGACATTTAATAAAACAATAGATTAAAACCATTTACAAAATGTTAATTTTTAGCTTTCACTCACCACTTCAGAGAGATATCTTCAAAGAGAAAACCAACTTAATGAACTAAACATAAAATTTATAAACAGATAATAATAAGTAAAGGTTGATTC
>JABUQX010086167.1:0-18839 GCA_015478945.1 Trachelipus rathkii | reverse complement strand
AATATGGACACAAAATGGTCAGATTCTGCACTTTCAATTAGAAGAATTGTATGACTAAGAATAACTTGTTGACACGCCAGCAGCGAATGGTTCAAGACACCCACCCAAGAGTATGAATGCACACGATTAGATTGAGAAATATTAAACTAATGATGAAAGTGTTATGGGTGGATGAAGTTAAGAGTTTGAGGACGTGAATATCTTCCAGGATGGCGTGGAGGGATGGCCATAACACCAGGTATAATAGAGTGAGATGTGGCCATGGAATAGAACACAAGTGCACGAGCGGCCCGAAGTAGGTGAAAACTATCTCACACGGGGCGACCAACACCTCCTCGCCGAAGAAATGGGTTGAATAACAGGAAAAGATCTAGTGAATACTTCGCGAAATAAGGGGCGGCGAATATTTACTCAAACTTTCGAGAACGAATGCTTAGTACAAGCTGACTGGATAAGAGTTTATAAGACAAAACTGGTTTTTATCATGTGGGAGAGACATTTTTTACCAGCAAAATTTTGTAATGATTGGACATTATTCAATCAAGTATGTTTTTAAGATAAAGCCCATAGGGTGGCGAATCGAGAAAACCTGTATGAGAAACCGATGAATAAGAAAATAAGAGATATAAAACTCAACGAAAAGCGTAGATGGTTTTGAAAATATTACGGGCAAGACCTCAATCGGTAGTAAGTAGAGAGAAGATGGATTTAGTAGAACAAATATAGTAGGAAAAAATAGACACATAGAAACGTCGTTAACACACGGTCAATAAAGAAAGGCAAAGATGGGACGAGAGACAACGAGAATTAAATTTGTAGCAAGGAATAGTAATAAAACCTGAAGAAGTTCTTGTAGCATTTTATAAAATGCATTTAAGAGGGTGAAAGATGATAGGACAAGGATGGTTCCAATTAAAAATTGATGAAAACTTTAGGGAGTTCAGATAAGAGCTTGGTGACACATCTTCTCAAAATGGCTTATGTGGCTTCAGGGTTTTACTGAGGGAAAGAATGATGATGTAATAGTGATGCGGAGTATTAATAGATTCTGTGTATGCATCTAACAAATAGGGACTTACAAGAATTTGAATTTGACGTAAAAGATATTAAACGCTTTATTAGATTATGATTAAATACCAAGTAAAAGAACTACGCAAGGCCCTTTGATCGGTAGAATATGGTGGAATTCTGAAGGAGGGTAAGTACCAGCATTTGCAAAAGCACTGGTATTTGATTTTTAAGCGATCTATAGTACATTTAATGGTGAGAGAAGGGTACCAAATGTAAGGGGACTGACGTCCATATCACTAAATGTGTACTATTTAATAAACATACAAGTAAGCTTGGCATGCTGCCAACCAACTGAAATCTATGTACAATAGGATTAAAAGTTCTAGAGATTGTAAAAAAGGTGTCTCGAAAAAGTTACAAGAAAGGTACCTATAGAAGAAATTTATTTAGAGATAACAAGGTATTGTTATGACTACCCAGCACGCGTTTCCAGAAAGGGAAACGAGCCAACTAGGTCATGTCAAGAACAAACCTGTTTAGAATTTAATGGAATACAATTACAATGACATGACAATTGAACCGGAACGACGAGATCACAGTTGGTACGCCATATATGGATATGATGCCTATCGGTAAAGACAGGTAATGCCCTAGAGAACAGAATGCACGACTGGTTAGTGATAGGATAAAAGGAACACACACTACTTAAAGAAGCTAACTGGCGATGTGAAGAACAGTAATCATACTCGCCTCCTCGGTCATAATCGTGGTCGGAGTCGGGAGAAAAGGGGCGACGCGTACATGGGAACGGTTCTGAGATTAGAAAGAGCGGGTTCGCGAGAAATGATGAACAAGACAAAAAGCCAATAAGCCAGGTGAGGTAACAACCTAAATGCGAAATCATACCACTGGGATACCGATCGCCGGAATGAGAAAATAGTGAACGAGTGCGTGTCCTAAACAGGGGTTCATGACGTGCGTTGGGCCAACTATGTTCCCAGGATATAAGGTATATACCCATCTCAGATATATAAATAGTAATTATAGTATACTACTATATATAGTATATATTATATATATATAGATATTATATAAATATAGAGATATACTATATATACTATATATATATATTATCATGTATTTATTATTCATTATACAGACACTTATGTCCCGCTTAGCGATGGTAAGTGGTACGTGCAGCTTCCCTATTACATATTTCCTTCATCTCGCCCTTCACCCACCTCCTCCATTCCATTCTAAGCCTCTCGCCAACCACGCCTACCTTCTCCACCCTTAACTCGTCAAAATTAAAGGAGACGAAGCATCCATCACCACCTTCTTCTTGTTTCTCCCCTTTCCTCTTCTTCCTATCCCACGTCCGACCTTCCCCAAACTCTCCTTACCACCCTCTGCTCCTCCATTCTCTCCAGATGGCCAAACCATCTTCTTAACATTCCTTACTCCGCTCTTCTCACCAAACCATTCTTCCAATCACATCTCTCTCTTATTACCCTATTCCTAATCCTCTCTCTGTTTACTAACCCCCACATACCGCTCTCAACCCTTTCATCTCAAACACCTCCAAATTGTCTAGTCTTGGAAGCCTAGAATTTCAACCCCCATGGTTTCACCCACCCATTATGAGCTACCGCGTGGAACACAAATTTTTATCAAACATACTTATTCTTTTAACAGTTTATAAATAAAATCCCCCCCTTTTCCATAATTCCCTCAAAACCACTCCATTGCTCTCATTCCTTCTCCTACTCTGTGATCTATCTCTTCCCTCATCCCCTACTTCCTTACCCAAATCCATCCCTAAACATCTAAAAAAAACCTTTACTCCTTCTAATACTACACCTCCTACTCTAATCTCGAAACCCCCATCCCCTCATCTGTTCCTCCTCTCAAACCACTAACACTTTACTCTTACATGGATTTATCTTAAGACCCTTTTGCCACACACTCTCTCCAAACTCCTTCACAAATACTGACAGGCCCTGTCTGAATCCTTTCGCCAACGCAAGGTAGTATCATCCGCAAATAGTATCATGTTGACTTCCCATCTATCACCCCTTATCCATCAGTTCCACCCCTCTCACCTCCCTCATCATTCCTCTGCAAGAACACGTCTCCATTAAATAAGGTTTGAAAAGCCAACCGGTGACATTACACATCCCATTTCTCAACCCTCTCTCCACTCCAAACATCTCACTCTCCACCTCCTACATAACTCGTCACACACATTCTGGCGTATTCCTATAAAAAGGCCCCTAACACCATATTACCTAAATTTAACCCCCTACTCCATGTGTTCACTCCAGACACCCTCATAATTCCCTCCTCTTCACTCTATCATATGCTTTCTCCAGATCTAAAAAACATCCCATACACTTTTCCCTCCTTTCAATGATACCTTTCTCCCACCAAGCATCTTCCATTGTTGACTGACTTTGAATCCACACACCCCCTTCCCAACCTAAATCCTCCTTGTTCTTCCCCCAATCTCTCTTCCGTTAAATCTCTTTCCCTCTCAATTAGTATTCTCCCAGACACTTTCCCTACTACACTCAAAAGGCAAATACCTCTATAACATTTACCACAACTCCTCCTATCCCCTTTCCTTTATACAGGGGTAACCAAACAACACCATCCTACAAAGCCTATGGTACTCTCTGTGCCTTTTGTTTGCAAATTTCACAACTATTAAAATTATACAACCTGTACAAGCCAATTCCTCTGACACCCTCTGGCCTCCCATCTGTAACATTTCCCTACTCACACCACATCTAGACCCGAGGACTTTCCTTTTTTTCCTGTTAGAATAACGCCATGCCTTTAACTAATTATCTTCCAATTTGTCAAACATTTCCATGTGAATCATCCTTCCCCGTGCCCTCTCTCACCCCCATCCCCACCGTCTGTGCACAAATCCTCCTGCATCTCTCCACCCATTTCATTCAATACATCCTCTAAAAATATAACCCCCCATCTTTTCCTCACCCTACCTCCCGCTCGCGTATCCATTCCCGGGCATCCCCTCCCTTTAACCCTGCTCTTCCTAAACCCCTTCCTTTCTTCTTTCTTTTTTTACTTTACTTCAGTTCCAGATATACGTTGCTCCCGGTCTGTCAAAATTTCTGTCCACTATTTTCTACCACCATTCATTATTTGGCACTTTCTCTTTCGCCCTTCTCCACCGTGCCCTCAAACATCCTGATATGGGGACTCAGAAATGTATTACCTTTCCCTTCTCCTCTCCCCCATCCATCTCAAAGTATAGACCTCCTTTTTTCTTTTTCACAACTCTTTCACCTCCTCACTCCAACATTCACTTCCTTTCCCTTCTACTTGCTCCCACCTTTTTAACTCCGCATTTCCTTCTTGCCTCTTCACAAATTGTCTCTTTAAATCTCTTCCACTCCTCCTCCAAATCCCTAATTTCCGTCCCTCTCACGTCCCTCCATCTATCCTCCATACCCCTCCTGAAAACTCGTTTTCATTAACACCAAGGTCCTTCAATCTAAATTTTCCACCTTGTATGACCTTCTTATGTTCTCCTCTTTTTTTCTCTCTTCTCTAACCACATATGAAGAACAAATGGAGCCACCAAATAGATGATCAGAATAACCCACCTACCTTGCCCCTCTGAATACATTTACATCTAGTAATCTGCCTCTATCCTTTATATTATATACAACATATAATCCCAGTACACCGCCTCCCACCCCGTTATCTCACTCGTCGCAATCGAGATTATACTTATGATTTATCACTCTTCTTGAACCCAAGATATCCCCAAGACTACTCAATCTATCTCAATGCAACACACTAACCTCTAACATACTTTCTGCCATTAAACATTCCTTTCCCCACCCCAGAAGGACCTATAAGTCCACATCTTTCTCTCTTCCCACTCCTGCATGTCAAATCTCCTAATAAACAAATTGTATCATTTACCCCGAAACTTTCCCAACATTCATTCAATTCACTCCAAAATCTTTCTCTCTCCTCCTTCGCTTGGGCTCCATTTTACTGGTGCATACGGGCATATAAAAACCCACAATTCCCCCCCCAAATTTCAGCTTTAACCACACATTATTCTAGAATTCACCGTATGTGCACACTTTTTACCACTTATCCCACCACCTTCTTGTTTCCTCATTAACTGATCCTACCCCTCTCCATCGCCCTCTCACTCTCTCGTTCACCCCGAAAATCATACCCTTAAATTCCAAAGACCATCTCCTTCTATCCTTCAGCTTTGTTTCTGTCTTACCCTTAGCACATCCAACCTTTTTTCTTCGAACATATAACCCCCACTTCTTCCCTTTTCCAGATCCTCAGTTATCCTCTTCACATTCAATAAAAAATAGGTCTGCGTTTGTAACAATTCTTTGCGCCATTCCTATCTATTTACTTCCTCTTTCTATAAATTCCGTTAGTCCTGAACCCGCTTATTTCCACCACCTCCCAACTTTTCTTTCTATCCCACACTCGGATTAGGCGGCACGTTTACCGGGATCCCACAACCTGAGACACTTCCCAATACCTCAAGCTCCCAACCCCGCTCTATACCTATTCACACAATATACTATAAAACTAAGTAAAAAACTACTTTGTCTCAGAGTATCAATATTGAATATCGATGCTTTAAATTAACAATGAAAAATTTCTCCTAATTTCAGTTTAGATTTGATGGAATCTATTCCTATATTAGAATCAACAGGAACCTTTGATGTATCCCCTTCTGTTTTGGAGAAGCTCTTGTTAGAGTTCCTTGGGCCTTAAATTTCTTACACTTGGATACTTTTCTTGTTTCAATATAATATTCCATTGATGAAATACCCGTATATAACTGTCTTTAAGACACTCTTATCATTCGCAGAGTTCCCATGTTTCTATGTTCTACTACATGCCTGTAGTTCTATCCTCATGTAATTTTTGCAACCTTGTTATTAAAATTGTAATCCCTCACCTACATTGACTAAGTTACACCTTGAGAACTCTAGAGATCCATTGACATGGATTACTTTGAAGTGCAAACAAAGCAAGATAAATCTCAGCAAATTCAAGAGTCCAAATAGCACATATGCTGTCTACATATTTGTTACGTCACAAATTTAAATTTTAACTTATCCATCAATACCGTCCTAATTCTAATTCTTCAAAAATAAAAATTATTTAAAATCAAATAAAAATAATTAATTTTCAAAAATTATTTTAGCAAAATTTCGAATTTCATAATGACATCGAGCAGGTCAGTAGTTTTTGTTTTTCTAAAATCTATTTTTTCTGTCACTTTCAGCAATTTGTCAACAGCTGGTTTTTCTTTCTAAATCTTCTATTTTAAACAACTCCTAACTTTTTAAACAACTCTAAACATTCTCGCACTATATATGACCCCTATATATAGTATATATAGATGTATATATATATAATAATATATATTAGTTATATATAGATATATATAATAAAAAATATATGAATATATATACTATATATATATATTAATGAATAATATATATATTATATGGTAATATATATATATAGTATATAATATAAACATGATTTTAAGATTCAAGGGGGCATACAATGCAACAGGTTCTAAGTTTGCAGATGATACCAGAAGTGGCCACCAACAAGTATAGGAATAGTGGAAGGATGTTAAAGATTCAACTGATCATGATAGAACTTTCGTTGGGAAAAGATCGGGCAGATAAGTAGGCCAAATGAATTATTAAGTAAAAGTGTTAAGAAATCTTCACCTAGGTTACTCAAATAAAGGTTTTAACTACACACTACGATATGAATGGGGATTCGCTTGAGCCTGTGTGCCAAATGCCTTAAAATGTGGAAGTATAAAAGCAAGTAATTGAAAGTAAGCTACATCGACGATGTTTGAGAAAAGCGTGAAGAAAAGATAAAAGCTAATACAGAAACTGCTGGCCTAATAGAATCGACGGAATGAATTAGATAATTACGAAGAGCAAGGAAGTTAATAAGTAAACTATTGATGAAATAAAAATAATTAATAGCATAGGTGTATAGGCCGGTCAATAAAGAAGGCTATAATAGTGACAGCAAGTTACATGGGCAGCACAGCCTTAATATTACAAGCAAACGACAATGGTTAAGATATAAATCGCTAACCGAACGAGACGAGGGCGAGGAAGAAGGAATGATTAAAGAGGGGCAAAAACCCCAGTTACTAGAGGCAATCAAGGAGATTCTAGGTGAGGTAAGAGACTAATGGAGAGAGAAAGGAAGCCAAGGAGGTAGGAATGTCTTCTGTAGAAACGAGGCGAGTTTCGCTCAAGAAGAACAATAAAGCGGAAGGCGAGACATGAGTACACAGAAATCTACCAAAAATAAATTTACAGTCTATCAAAGCCTCAAAATTTAACCTAAGCAACTGTACATGGGAAAAGAAAAAAATGGAACCAGAAGATTCCCAGGAAGGGACCATAAAAGAAAAAGATTGAAGCCCGATTTAAAACCTAGATTAAAAAAATATGGTGCTTTTATGGGTGTATTAATGAGATTGTTAAATAAGTTTATCATTATATGCCAGAGGAGGTTGTGAGTGTGACTCGATTGCAAACATTTAAGAAAGGCGAGTGGAGACGTTTATTGGGATGGGAACTTTGAGAAAGGGTGATCACTGTAATAACTAGCTAATTTAGCATCGGAAGCCAAAATTAGGCTGGTTAGTTAGTCGTATGAGTAGTTTATGAAATCGTCAGACTGCAGGGTGTGGATAAGTTTAACTTAGACTTACTTAATGCATGTGGATGGTTGTCGGAATAATCACTGATAGCTATTACCAATATAGATTATTGACTAAGGCCATAATTCGTGCGGCTTGATTAAGCAGTTACGAGTTATTTAGACAAGCCCTAGCGGTTGGAATTGTGAATCTTGCATGCAGCCATGTATTGGGTTAGTGGGAGCATGACTGGCGACAGGCTTCGACAGGGCCAGTGGCTTCCTTACTGTCTCTATATTCTTAATAGTCTTAAAGTGTCGAATAAATTGACGCTAGAGGGATGAAAGTCTGGGAGAACTCCAGAGAAGAGGAATAGAAGAAATCAAAATAAAGAGACAGGAGAAGAGACACGGAGCATTGAGTTGACTCACAGGGTCATTATGTTTCAATAATTGTAAGGTTTCTATTTGTTTTATAAGACAATTTTATTACTTTATTTTAAAAAAAAAAAACATATTTATTGTTTTTTTAGACATTAATTTAAATTATTAGTTTTGATTTATTGTAATATAAACATTTGGTCTTTTACAAAAATTCTTTAATAAATCCTTAATTTTGTTATCGAAACAGATAAATCTGAGATAAACTCAATAAATACAGACCACCAACCTACCCCTAACCAAGCCATATAATGACTTTATTGATCTTATTGATCAATTGATCCAATGCTTGATCTGGATCGGATTGTTCAAATTACATACATTATTGATTAACATAACAACAAAATTTTATTTATTTATTATATATATATTTGAGTTATAAAAAATGTAGTATACTTGTTACAAACTTTTAATTCGTTTCTATGGTCCTTTAATTAAACTTCAAACAAAACTAATTGCACATGTTTAAACACCACCCTAAAAAGAAATGTAAAATCACGTAAACATCAGAATAGATAAGAACCACGAGAATTCACCTAACCTAAAAATCTCCCGACGACCATTACCTTGATCTATAACATCGTATTAATCTACTACGGGTTTGACAAGTCAAAGATGAATCGAGAATAATCAATATTATGGACAGAACATAACATAAAAATAATTCTTATAAATTAGCGGAAGTCAGGAGCGAAGTTGATGGCTAAGTGTAAACAACAGGAGTTTATTCACACCGAATAATAAGCTAACATTTAGATAGCAAATAAACAACTAAACTAGAGAAAATAAACGTTGTACAAAATTGACAAATCTAGTCGACTACTTAAGCACGAAAATAGAACTGCGTAAATCATTAACAAAATTCAAGAAGATGACGCAGGAAGTTAAACTAACGATAGCACAATGGACAAAAACTACTA
Source organism: Trachelipus rathkii (assembly GCA_015478945.1). Taxonomy (NCBI): domain Eukaryota; kingdom Metazoa; phylum Arthropoda; class Malacostraca; order Isopoda; family Trachelipodidae; genus Trachelipus; species Trachelipus rathkii. The sequence continues at coordinate 9,759 of JABUQX010086167.1, read as the reverse complement.
GACACTAATTATACACGAGGATTTGTTCCAACGCAATATCATACATACCCAACATAATTCACATCGTTAATGTATTACAATTAACGACGAAGGTCAATAGTATAAAACAAACATTAATCCATAACCAGGACTGAACTCGGATACATTACTGCACCACACGGAATATAGAGTGCTAGCTGAAACGAAAAAGTTTGTTATACATTGAAACATATAAGATAATATTTGAACAAGAAACCAATTATATCATGTTAACGCTGAATATACTACAATACATGTATGGCAATAAAACGGATCAACTGCCAAAACAATGAACAACAGTTTTATCCTCAAGGTAAAGCTAAAAACTATGAACAATAACATACCTAAAACAATCACAAACAGCCGGTACGAAATAGACTGAGATCATTAAACAGACTTAAGCAAGATAACGGAATATAGGAGGAAGTTAAAATAAGTTTTACATATTTAAGGTATAAACACCTATAATATCTACGTAGTTGAAGAAGAGCGCGAATAGATAACATGTAAGGACAGAAAAAAACAATATAAGTTAAAATCATACATAAATAAAGAAGAAGAAATAATAATATAATATAGTAGATAAAACTTATAAGTATATATATATTATTAATGAGATAATATATAAGATACTGATAAATAATATAAAAAGGCAGAGGTAATCAGTATATAAATAGTGGTATATGATATAAATAAATATACTATGGGGCAATGTAGGCAAGAGAAGGGCAAGGGGGGCATGAGAGGTTGCACTGGCGCCCCCTAATTAGCATGAGGCCGAAATAGAAAATTAGAAAATAGAGACCTTAACTGTCTATCGGCCAAGGACCATTTATTCACGTTCACGTAGTAGAAAAAAGTGAAAAAAACTACATCGAGTCGTGATAGAAGTGAAATGAAAAGTGGTAGATTATCTAGATTTCTAGAAATTTTTCTAAAATGTTTCCCTAGAAAGTTTCCTAGAAAGTTTTCAAGAATTTTATATGTGGCATTAAAGTCAACTAGGTAATTTTCGTGGCTTTTTTAGACACGCATAAGAAGATTCTTCTGGACATTATTCCTCCGCTAGAGCCTTAACAGGTATAGTCGCAGCATTTGGCGGATGCCAAAGATTTGGATGGAATAAATAAAAATAATCCTACTAGTAACGCTATTTTAGATAAGTTCAGGCGCAACAAATATTGAAAAAAAATAATTGAACAGCAAAATACCAAGAAAAATTACGACAGAAGAATTATTGCAAAGAGCCACCTAAGATGATATAAAATAATAGATAGACGTAATATAATAAATAATATATATAATGATACGAATATAAGCTAATAGATAATAGTTATATAGTATAGTATGAGTATAATAGTAGCTAATATGATACTATATAGTAATAGTAACTATATACTATAGAATATAATGAAGTTATATAATAAGTCATAGTAATAAGTACCTAAAGAATCAAATATATAATAATAATCAAACATCAACCTTTGCCGCTAATAAAATAAAAATCCTGTCTACGCCCATAAAAAATACGATAAATGTGCTAAATGTGCTACAAAATGATGAGATTATAACAAATTATAGAATAATAAAAGACATTAAATAAATATATTACATAAGATAGTAGTACTATAGTATATAGTACTCTATATAATAATATCATGCTCATCTGCAACGGAGGGGACACTCAGGGCTATCAGCGGACAATAAAAATCTGGACATGGTCGTGAATATAAGTAATCACCAAAGATTGCATACTCCCATCTGAACAAGATGTAAGTATAAAAGGGATTCTGGAGGATTCAATAAAATCAAATTAATAAATTAATGCTTCACGATTCAGGATTCATGATGTATTCATTCCTCACGCCAGATGAAAGAAGAAGCATAACTCTACGATCACACGTTTAAGATTGGAGTTACATTTCAGCATTATACTTCCTAGTGATATACGCACAAATTTATTACAGGTATGATAAACCACAAGTGTTCAGTGATAAATAAATACATAGATTATCCAGAGCTATATGGTTGTATTAGGTTGCTCAAGTATGTCAGAACGGAACGCAGAAATAGGGATGTTAAAATTCGTACTATTTGCATTTATTAACCCATACAGGTTTCAATAAATTGTACAGATGTATCGATAGCTTAATGTGAAGCCAGCTACACACATGAAATACGGGCGAGCAAGAAATAATCGCTGATATCAATAGGGGCTGTGCAATACGTGCGAAATACATCACAGGCTTAAATAAAATATCTGTCACAGACGAGAGGAAAACACACACCTCGATATTTCATAATAGAGAAACCTAACTAACACAACTGTCTCCAACCGCATAGAATATCGTCACTGAGAAGGTGAAATGACACTCAGGATGATCACCACACTTAAGAACCTGTTAGCCCACTATAGCTTGCTGCAAAGAAAATCAATAATCTTGATGGGATCTTGTCAAACAGAAATAAATAAAGTCGAAATTATTTGCATCTACGGCCTGGAATAGGCAAAGATGTATGCAAAGTCACGCATACGGATATATACTAATAAAATATGTAAATTGCACACACTTCTTCCAGGGAATTAAGGAAGGTCATCGTTAAAATAGTTATTCACAAACAAGGCTGTAAGGTGTGGGTGTGAGAGAACGGCAGATCGTAAATGCAGCAGCAAACGAAAATAATGTACCCAATACTGAAAAGACACAAAGTACAAGATGTATACAGTCCCCAACCAACATGATAAATAAGAGATATCGTGTTTCGTAGCAATTGCTGAAGAAAAGGTGAAACACAAAACATGACGTACAAGAATGGGTTGAAAAACATTCTTGGTACAGGGAATAGCACTTCATAAAAGGAATTTATTAATCAGCGTGTCCCTCATAGGTTTACCCTCGCAGTATAAATATATATACGTAAATACAAGCTCCTTATAAGTAGACCCCTATATATAGACCACCAACCGAAGATAATAATAAACGCAACCAAGCCCGAACCAAATACTCGTCCTAAAAATAATATAACACGCCCGATACAATAAAACAGGTAATATAATATACTATATAGTAGTAATAAAATTAGCATAAAATTCCAACCTATGAGGAAAAACTCTTTTAAATGATAAAATTTAATTTTCCACCACATGTTTACAAAAAAAAAAAGCAAGAAAAACATGTTTGGAAACATGGATCACTTAAACGAAGTGACGTTCACAAGCGAACGAAATAATAATAACAGAGGAAATAAAAATAATCATTAATCAATTTCATGTAATTAGATTATATATAAATTATTATTTTCACTTTCATTTTGCACATTAAATGAACATAATAATAAATATATCTTCGAAAAGATGAAAATATAAACTTAAAACTTAGAAAACATAATAAAAAAACATTTTTTACATTCTCATGTGACATTCACAAACTCAAGAATGAAAAAAAACTACAAGAAACGTAAAGAACGAAAAAAAAATAGAAACCTTGCGAAAGAATAGAAAAATTCAAAATTCCAGAATTCGGTAGGAAATTTCTTCCGTTTCAAAAAAGAATATTGATAAATAAAATGGGGAAAGTGAAAACTTCATTCTTACAACGTTTATAAAGAGAGATCCAGGGGGGAAAAATTCGTAAACAGCTTAAGTATGGAACAAGTATCTAAGGAATTTTAATCTCTAATGGGCAATAAAGAATAAAATTTAAACATTCGGACTTATCAACAAATCGGTTTTGAAAAACTTTAAAAAAATTTGTAACTTTATGTGACTAAAGCTTAACCTCCTACAAGACTTATGACAAGTAAAAGGAGAGGTAAAGAATGAAAAAAAATACAACTTAGATACTCTGAATCAGAGGAACACTGAAACATGGAAAAGTGATATAGACGCTAGATTTGAAAACCAGAAAACAATATACCAAGAAATATGCTGAATTCAAGCGGGCATTAGCTAAATAGTAGGTAATATTATCTTAAGAAATGTCTGAAGTTGCGTACCTACATGGAATAATAAATTGTCAAACATTATAACACACCTGATAAGTAGATGTTCTTAATAAGGGAAAATAAATTTATGGTTGAAAGAAAATAAAGAATTACATATAACCCCTCATATCTGTTTTAGGCTGGTGTTTGTCAATTGGAGGGATGGTCGTGAAAAAAATGATGTGTTAGTAAATGAAAGAAATCAACCCAGGAAGCGAAAACGGTGAAATAAAATGAATAATGTATATCTCAAAGATATAAATTCAGGAGAGAGAGAGAGAAAATAGAAGAAAGAAAGGAGAAAGAAGGAGCAAGAGAGAGATAGAGGAGAGAGAGGAGAGAGAAAGAGAAGAAGGAAAGAAAGAAAAAAGAAGAAGAGAGCCAGACAGAAAAAGCAAAAACAAACCATAAAAAGCAAAAAGAAGAATGAGAAAGAAAAGAAAAGAGAGAAGCAGACCGAGATACAGTCCGTATTTATTATACAGAATAAAAATTCACTGAAAAAGGGAAGCAAGCCATTTTGTCGTTGTCTTAAAGAATTCATGTTAACTTGTTTTTAACTAACTTATTGGCCTCTGGAATACGAAAATAAACCTAAAAGTTTTTGTCTTATAACAGTCAACTGTTTTAAGCTAACAGTTACAGGCACCTGCTTAATTGTCTGAAAAATGTCAGCAAAATAGATATACATAATAAAAGGAAGGATAAAAGGAAAAATAAAACTTACCAAAAATATTAACTAAGTTCACAAACATGTATAATGTATTCATACCAAAACAGACAAAATAAGTTAACTGCAGTTTAAAATTTTCGAATCGCGGATAAACATATAAATAATTAGGGCTTAAGAAAAATTATCGCTTAACTCAGCTTCTTCCATGGAGAAAATGGATTGTACATCAATAAGTAGGAAAAAAAACATTACTACACTTGATTGCTACCAACAATTGACGAGTAGAACAGCCATCAAAAATTGACTACATCCCATTTACCTTTAGATACCGTTCCCCCATCACCTTCAAATCTTGGTGGAATACGCTCACCCTGCTCATCACTGGCTGCACTAAGATTTTTCTGCGAAGTAAAGAATTAAGCAAAGAAATGGCTTTAAGTAAAAAAAGTGCACTTGATGGCTCAAGTATGTTGCCAAACCAAAGCATAATTTTGAAGAACTCTCCAAGAGTTTGCCGCGATAATTTTCGCGAAAGTATGTTAATTCTGTGCTAAACAAGCGCGTATGATTCAAGAAAGTCTTTGCAACAAAGTTTCTGAGAATACAATGACCAAACCAAAAGCACTCTTTTGAAGTTCAATAGTTTCATCATGTATCCCATACGAATGGTTCAATGCTATATAAGGATGCTGCCAAATCTGTGGAACCATCAAACAATACGCGGCCTTATCATTTTCAGAAGGAAACAGACGTAGGAATATTACCAAAATTTAGAATTTACTTGAAACAGCTCCTATACTAGTAGAGCGAAAGCCTTAACAAAATATGTTTCATGAGACCGAGTTTTATAATGCAAGAGAAAGTGGAGAAGAATATAATATGGTAATCTTTCTGTCGACAAGGGGAACATGATGTAGAAAGTTATGGATCACACCACAGCTTCAGCGTTCAGATTCTTAGGGCGGGGCTAAATTCGAAAACTTGCACACTACCACAAATGGGCTTCATCAACGAGCTATACTGCTGTCCCACGATACACAAAAAAACATGGATACATGTGATGATATCCGCAAAGGATTGGACTGAGCACAAGGAGGCTAAGCAGAACCGTTTTAAAGGTCAACAACCGAGGATAGAATCCATTTGGTGCAATGTTATATATATGACAACTTGTTCCAAATGATACATCATGCTTTTATGTCATATCATATTCTTCGAAAAGTTGAACCAAAAATAAAATTAAAATACCAATTGTTTTTATCAGGACACACTTCAAGCTCCGCTTTGAAATATCGATGAACAATCAAAATAAATTAGACTTATTTTATAGAGACAATGAAAAAATTCAAAAGTTATTGTTGCAATAATCAATCAATCAAAGAATTCTTAATGAACAAAACGATTAGTGGCAAAAAAAAAAATACACAAATGCCAAAACATCAATCACGTATTCGGAAAAGTATTCGCAGAAGAACGCAACTTAATCTACGCTAAATGATACGCAAGAAGGATACTAGCTCCTTTTCAAGAAGTTTTTCTCGGCAGTCTTGAAATGCTAACAGCCTCGTGAAGACAATTAATATGAGAAGATATGGTCCAAAAAAATCATCAGAATGACGAAATCATTACAACTCAAAGCTAGGATAACAAAAATCCCTTACGAACGGAATCATCTTCCAATATCTCAAGAATAATATTCGTCAAGAATAAGAGTCACTTGTTGATGTTCCTCAAACCCGTATTCCTGTATTTCCAAAGTGAGGAATTCTTTGAAAACTGGCACTGGGATCTTCGCTGAATGAAGGCAAACTGGGCAATATAGTGACTGATTGGCAAATAACACTGTGCATTTTAAATTATTATTTAAATAGTTTTCTTGTTATGATCCTGACGTTTCTTACTAACTATACAAAGAAAAAAAGTATAACACTCGACGTCTGGAGCCTAGTATCTCATAGAGAAAAGAAACAATCTCGAACCAAATCCCTAGGTATCATCAAATGGAAATTATAAATCACGTATAAATTTCAACCTACCAAACCCGAATACGTACAACTAACTCGAACACCAATACTGCAATGCAAACAACTTAACAGGATGTGAAGCAGCCACAATGAACTTATATGCACTTGAAACCACAGTCTATCACTAATTAAAATGTATAGCCAAAATAAACCAGATGACGGCAAAATAAGATAAAATAACATGATGAAAATAACCTGTACCTTTGACTAGGAAAATGGATAAAAACTGACATAAATTGCCGAAAATGAACATTCGGGGCTGAACTAATCAAGAACAACATATACGACGCCACGAAAAAAACTAACGCAGAAGGCACAGACGATGATGGAAGAGATTTCAGAATGTATTATTAGTGAAGTAAAAAAAACTTAAATAACAAACTATAATTTTATACAACATTAGTCAAGTACAAAACGCAAGAAAACATAGGAACTCAATGTACCGGAATGGACAGAAACACCATAAAATATCATCCCCACACCACCCCCATCCCACGCAACCAAACCCCCCCACAACGCCACCGCACACCCACACCCCCCCCCCCACACCCCACCCCCCACCCCGCAAGCCCCCCACACGCCCAACACCCACCCCCCCTCAGACCGGAACATACAAACTAACACATCCCATCGTGCAAATAAACAATGAAAGGTATCTCAAGTGAAACGAACTGAACTCAAGTCTCGACAAAAAAGTATCGCCACGTGCTCGCATAAAGGTCTTCTAATAAATGACGATCATCGACCCTGTAAAATATATATATAATATAAGAAATAATACAAATGAGTAACTAAATAATATACCAATACTATATAAAGAAGAAGGTAATAAAAATAGCAATCAAATTAAAAAATATGGATAAGAAAAAACAAAAATAATCGAATATAAAAATGTAATGTATAAAATTTATAAAGATAAATAAAGATATAAAATTCAACATTATATATATATGTAAAGAAAAATAATAACAATAAATAATAGAATAATAAATATAAATAAATAAAATAGTATATAATTATGATATATATCGCAGAGAGTGGTCACATTAACATAAGAAAAGGTGTAGAGAAAAAAAAACCTGACGTGCTAGAAGAAAAGTAACTGCAGATTGAAATGGCCCCGATGACAAAAATTTAACCTAAATTAAAACAGCTGAAAAACGAACTCTATACTAAAGAATAAAGAAAAAGTATACAAATTGTTCCCAAAAAGCTGATATACAACATCACACACCATCACAAAATTAAAATGAAAATTTAAAATGGTGACAGAAACAAAGTATAAAATGCAAAATTGTAAATAAAAAGACTAATAAAAATATAATAAAGGTAATAGAATATATAATAGAATATTAAATAAAAATAATAATAATATAGATAATAAATGAATAGAATAATAAAAATATATAAGTTAATGATAAATTAAGTATAAAAAATAGAAAAAGTAATTAATAATATAATATAGATATATAATATAAATAAAAATAATAATATATAAAATAATATAAATAAATAGAATTAAAAAAGATAAAATAAATATAATAAATATAATAGATATAAAATATAACAGAGGCGGGCTCCTACACCATCGGGAAGAAAATTGCTCGGGCATAAATGCCGCGAGTGTTATCATTATAGAAAATACGATCGATCATTCTACCAAAATTCCATTAAAGTTACGAATATTAATTTCTCTAATATTATGTTTATGCGTTAGGAAAATTAGTCATAGTGGAAATAAAGAAATTATACATAAATACATGTATTATATTTAAAACAATATTTAATTAATTAATATTTTTTTAAGGAATGCCTATTTATTTCAATCAATTAAGTAAGTGAAAGAGAGCCCAGAGTAGATAAAAAAAGTATATTGGAAATCGCCGAGGAATATAATATATATAGGATAGATAAATAATATATATATAATATATATATATATATAGTAAAAATAAATAATAATAAAACAAAAACCTATAAAACGATAGCTATAATAAACCTATAATATATATTACTAGTATAGTATATACTGTATATAATAGCGATTCAACAAATCTATAATAAAAATAATAATAATAATAAAAAACCTAATAATATATACATAAGATATGATCAACTAATTGATAAAATAAAAATATTCACTAATATAGAAAAAAAAAGTAGTATAAAAACTAATTAAATAATAAATTATATATTAAATTAAATAAGTAATAATATATAAATATATATCAGATATATTGAATATATAAATAATATAGAAATAATAAAAAAATAAAAAAAATATATGAAATATCATAAATAATATAGATAATTTCTTTGTATATTATTGAAATTGGATTTGAATATATAAGCATAGATAATTTTGTTAAATATTTTTAAGATAGAAAATTATAAATAAATAATATCTGGAAAAATATAAAATGTAAATAATTATTACATTAAGATGCAAAATATATATATAAAAATACTAATAAAAATAATTATAGATATATATAATAATATACTGTTGTGAACATATAGATTAAATAATAGAAGAATGAGATTGACATATTTAACTTCTTTTAACTGCTTACGTAAAAGTTTGAAAAGGTAAAACAATAACAATTATCTTAAGTAAACGAAAAATTTTGATTAGACATCATAAGAATTTAATAACCCACAAATAAAAAACAAATAATTAATTCTTTAATCTACAACCCTGCTGCCATAAGTTACCGCGTGAAACCGGAAATATAAACTTGATAAGAAGGAAGGCTAACATAGTTATATAACACTACAGGCGAATTACTAGTCTGACTGTATGGGAGAGACACAATACGTGCCACGAATGGACCAAGATTGGTAGAAAAATTCAGAAGTCAGTTAACGACGAAAGTATGCACTGAACAATTAAGAGAGGCAGGTTTTAGGAAAAAGATGAAAAGACGAGTCAAATTCTTTGTTTAATGGATTAATCCTGTTAAGCTAAAAAATGTTGTTTCATATGTGAATGGGATATAATAATATTTCTAATGGCAATATAGAGTAGTAAGATAGAATACTTCTAAACATGCGGCTTTC
>JABUQX010086166.1:0-43797 GCA_015478945.1 Trachelipus rathkii | reverse complement strand
TGTGATTTTTATTGCATTTTTTTTGTGAAAAAAATCAATTATAAAAATTTTTCTGATTTTTTTTTGTGAATTTTTTTCTTATTTTTTCAGATTGGTAACGTCACGCATAATAATAATTTGTTAAACTTGCAAATATATTACACAACGTGACCGAGTTTAACGAAGTCCAAAAAGAATCAACAATATAAAAAAATCAAAGCAAAAAAAAATCACCTCTATATTGTTTATTTCTAACGATAAATAACACAGTCAAAAAATTGAATTTCCACAAAATTGCCATCACTAGGAGGTCCTTACTCGACAAACCATAACCTACTCTTACATGTAAGAGTTAAGGTTATGTAGTTGACGTGTGATGTTCAAGGACACCTCCTCGTGTGATGAAGTTATGTTGTTGATGGTGAGTAGCTTGGATAACAATAGTGTTTGAGTTTTTTAAATATTTTAGGGGTAACTCAGTGTTCGTCGATGGTAGAATGGGAACGGTTAACGAGTAGCAGAAGCTAGTGAGTAGGCAATAAGTTGTAAATGCAAGGAACAAGAGTGTGGAACTGGTTATTGTAATATGATTACCGTTGGTGAATTGTAAAGGGACTAAGGTCTTGACCGAGCTGTGCCTTAGGGGTCTTTACATCTGAGTGGTATCTTAGTGGTTAACCTGTTATTGTTTTATAGTGTGAGACTATGTCTGGAAATAAGAAGTATAGATCTAAAAGATTCAATTGTTGTTTCAGTGTAATGGACCAATCTTAGGGTGTGTGCTAGGTGTTTGTGAGAAAGAATTTGATTAAAATGAGGATAAATTCGTTAGTATGAAACATATTAGAGAGAACGGATATGTTATGAACATAATTAGAGAGTTATTGTGGTGTGAAAAATAGAAAGGTAAATGAGGAAGAAATAAGATGAAAGTATGTTGAGAAGATTTGTTGTTAGGTCATATGGAAAGGAAGGAAGAATGTTCGCGTTGGAGTAAGGCGTATCTGTTTGTTTGAAGGCGGAAGATGTAAGTTGGCGAGTTGTGTTTCGGAAATCCGACCGAGCTGGCTCTGCGGAGACCTGAAAAGAAAAAAGTGGATTGAGTCCATAGTCAGGGTAAAACAAATGTTTGGCTTATGAAGGAGACGGAGAAATATATGGTTGAGTTTGGGTTCCTAAGGAGGCTGAGGATAGCTGTATAACTTAGGAAATGAATGGTCAGTGTTGGGCGATTTGATTTGGTGGGTATGGTTCTTGCGCCCAACCTTGGGCCAAGGGATATGAACCCTGACATTCGTGACGAATGTTAGGGGTGGGATCATGCTCTGTTACCCTCACAAAAACCAAATTTATCATGCTTGATAACTATCTGGGGGTTTTTCTTCAGTGATTAATGATTGTTTTCATAATGGATTGGAAAAAGAAATAGGGCGTTTCATTCATTGAAAGTTAGTTAATATATAGATTTCTTGTTTATTTATTACATGCACCCAAATATATGCCTAAGTTACATTAGGCAAGTCAAAGACTAATGAAGAAAACTGAACTATTTTAGTTATTTTTATTTTATGCCAGTTTTATATCTTGTTTGCTTACATGGTGACTCAGCAATACGGAAACATTTTTTTTGAATATTTATGGTTATGAGTATAGAAAATAAAGCTATCCTGCAGATATACTCTTGTTGATATTGAGCCACCAATAAATATCTAACACCTTTCGATCAGAGTTAAGTTTACCACTTATTGAAAAAAACTATATCAGAACTTCTAGGTATTGTAGTTTTATGTTATGAGATGTTAGATTAGAAATCTCTTGTTTGGACTAATATTATGATATATAAGGTTAATATATTGATGATGTGTTAGGTTTTTATAGTAAAGATAGTTTTTATGTCTTCTTTTGTGGAGATCTCTCATTTCCTCATAAAGACACATAATAACCTCACAGATAACTGATCCAATTAATAGCGGTAGGTTCTCAGTGTTATTATTTTTCGAATAAAAATAGTTTAAAGCATATACGTTATTATAATATTTTTTATGTTCAAGAGCGTCATGTGAACCCCATATGAAATTTATTTCCATCCTCGAATATGACAACGTCCATGAGTTAAAGCCAACTTTAAAATAGAAAAAAAAATTGAAATATCAATGTAAATTGTCTTGCCTCCACATGGGATTTTGTGTTAAGGTAGTTTTTTCTTTTTCCGCGATTTTTTTTTTTTTTTTAATGTTTGAAGGAAATCTAATACAGTTTTATGTTTTGTTGCTTTATGTTACGTTAAATTGAATCTCTCAGTTTGAGACAAATCTTGGTCTTGGGATTAGTCTTGTCTAACAATTCTATTCCTTGGACAAGTTTTTGCCGGAACTGGGGATTCTTTTGAGAGGCAACAAATTATTTGATTGATGACTTTAATTAAGCTCTTTGCAAGCAAGGTTTTATGAGGGTCGTTTATTTGATTTTTGTGTTCTATGCAAATACAACTCTCTTTACTTACCTTCCGGGACAATTTACTGATTTACTGATTTACTGATTTAATTTCATATAGCCATATATTGTCTATGTTTACTCGAATTTGTATTATACTTTTTATAATTTTGTTTCCTTAGTTGATGGTTTATTGTTTCATAGAGGAGATTTATGGATCTTTTAATTTCCAAATAAACAAAATAACTAATAAAGAAAAACCTTTGTAGTTCTGAATTAATAATACGGACTTAAATTGTGTTTTTGTAAATATTTATTTAGAATTTCGTTACTTTACTTAAATAAAAGTAAGAAGTATTCTTTCTCTTCATTATCCGCTGTCTTACTTATTTATTATCTTATTTACTTATTTAATGTGTAGGTATTTATTTTTGAGGAGCGGATACTGGTTCTTTTTACATCCCCTTGGTTTTCACATCATTCAAGGGAATTTGCACCTTATCACCGATGTTTCTGTTACTGTTTATCTTTTCTCTAATTGTTAATGGTTCAAGAGAATTCATAGTGACATTACTTCCTTCACGAACCCTCGACTCTTCTTTTCGTTAACGAATATCGAAGGTACGGGTAACACGAGGTGCCAAGTCCCTCTTTTTTGTTCTTACCCTCTTGTTGAGTAAAGTTTAGGGCTCTGCGCGCCTATCCGGTGGCCACGAGGGGTGATATTAAACAGTCTTCGCTGTTTTACTAATTTCATTATTCTTACGTCTCACGGAATCTTGACATTTGAGAACTTCTTACAACAGAAGGCCATTTGGTCTTTTGATTATTGACGTGTTTGGGTGTCGGTCAAGCTCCTTCGGGGCAACGCACTTGTCAGGATACTTCCCTGCCATCGTTTGCTGATTAAGTTCGCTGCTTAGTAAAAACCACAAAGGGTTTGATCTTGACTCTCCCTTAACATGACTCGTTAATTTAAGTGGCGCCCGAGAGGACTGTCGGGTTGTGTGCCAATTATATCCTTTTTTGAAAATCGACATTCCATCATATCCTACATTCTTCGAGCAAATGTTCGGGGTGTGTAAATTGCATCTCCGGATTCGGACTTCATTCATCCACCTTGAAACCATCTGTTTTGGGTTACAATTATGGAAGCAAAAAGAAACTCATGTATATACAATCACGTTCTCGTAATATGTCCTGAATAGTGTATAAATAGTTTCGAAAGATCTTGCTGAATTTTGTTATATTCGTCTTTAGCATATTACCGGCCTGTTATCAATCGTGTGGTTTGAGTGACCTTGCTTTGCTCTTTTTGAAATAAAATCTTATTGAATTGAAATTTTTTAAATAGGAACGTACTAACATAGCTGAACTAATAGGTATTGTTAGGAATTTCGAAACCATATAAGGTTTCATAAACCAATATTTACAGCTTTTCGCTGATTCTTGATAAAAATTTTAAGTTTAAAAGTTTTGTCTATATTTATATATCTATACATATAGATTTTTTATATAATTTGCTTAAATAATATTGAAAGTTAGTAAACAATATGGTTACCAATATTGACAGGGAAACTCAGGAGCAGCTAGACCAGTTTGTAGCAACTGAGCTTAGCCCTCTTGAACACATGGAACCAATACCACCGGCTCTAACACCTTCGGGGGATGGGCTTATCCCTGCTAGTCATGTTAACAGTATTATAAACGGATTGACTGACACACTTTTTAATATGCAATCGCGACAAGCTCAAGCTTTAGCGACTGAGAATTTAATATGGTCGTGTGAATGCCCACATATCTTAATAGCATGTTAATGTAAATCTAAGAAAATGTGTTAACTACACTAATTATAAGTAGCACATAACATAGCAAAAAAGCCGTCAGCTCAAGACAAGAAAGTCTGTGTGGAGTGCAGGATAGGTACGGTTTTCATAGTTTTGTGTTAGTCCCAGCAGAATGATTATGTTTGCTCAAGTAATGTTCCAGATTATTGTATATCTACACATTTAATGTAATAAAACTGGTATCGGTACTTGGTATCGGAATCGGTATCGGATTTAGTCCGATATGTTATTCCTAGAATTGTTATATTTTAATGTTTCCGACTGTACTGAAATATTAGAGTTGTAGATATGAGAGAACTTCTATAAAGCAATTCTCTAAAGTCTTAAGTTACTTCGTAACAGATCACTGAAATATTTAATTGGTATTTTTCTTTCTCTCTAACCACACGCATTACCAAGAGAGTATAGCAAATGATTGAAAACTATCACCAAGAAAAAAACTAGATAAAGAGATGTTTGTCTGGATTCGATTTGAGATTTGGGAAATCTATCCTGACGCTGGAAGTAATCATTGTATTAGCATGATGTAGGACTAAAACTCGAAATATATATATATATAGTATATAATATATATATATATATAGTATATATCATATATATTATATATAATATATATATATATATATATACTTATTATTTTATATATATATATTATATATTTAGTATATAAATAATTATATATAATTATAGTCATATATATATATATATATAGTATAAATATATTATTAATTATATAATATATATAATTTTTTATATATTATATATATATATATATATATATATATATATATAAACTATAATATATATATAATTATATATATTATATTATATATATATATATATATTATATTAATATATATTTATATATGATATATATAATATATATATTAGTATATATATATATAATATATATATATATAGTAATATATATATATTATAATATTATTATTATTATATTTATATATATATATTGGCGATTCTAATTACTTAAGAAAGTATACTATTATATATATATATTAGTATATATATATATATAATTATATATATATATTAATATATATATATATACTATATATATATATATATATTAATATATACGATATATAGATATTTAGGGTGAAGTATTTTTTTTACTCTGGTTTGTATATATATTTTCGGATGCCCCTTATTTATTCGTGATGAAAACTACTTTTACTGCTTTTTCTAGCTACCTAACTTCTTGGTTCAATTTTATGAAAAAATATCTGTTGTAAAATGAAGTTTTGGTTTGAAATGCTGACCACAGTCTACTGGAACCATAAAAAAAATAAAATCGAACATGGAAAAAATTTCTAAATAAAATGACACTCATATATATTGAAATTCTCAATGTACCAAACTCGTATGCTCTAAAATTTGTCTGTACAATGCAAGATAGACAACTCTAATGTTAATAATATATGAACTATTTCTTCATATTTCTATGAAATTCGTCATTTGTATTCTCAAATATGACAGCACATATTTTGGCAAATGCTGTACACCACAGTAACATCTCGTTTTTAAATCAAATTTTAAGCATTCATATCACCAATCATGACAGATATATCGATTGTTGAAAATTTAGAGAGGACAACATTTCTCCCATTCTCTATATTTATCATAAAATCGTAGAAATTGCAAAGAAATGTCAAAGTGTTACGAAAAGCGTTGATTTTAGTGACAGTGCTTAAAGAGATCATATTCAATGTTTTCTCTGAAAGCAAAGTCGCTTAACATAACTCGAATGGTGAACTAACACTTTTTGTTTATTATAGAAATACAATATGTGATTCATTATAGATAATACACAGTGCAAAATGTTAGACATCCTTTATAACCTCTACATTTCAGACCTAAGAATTACGTCTTTATTTCGGCTGTTTAAATTGCATTCTTGATACGTAAACACATAACATTTACCAGCTGGAGGAAAAATACCGTATACAATCGTAGATTTTTAGAAAATTAGCATAGTTAAGTTTTCAATATTGTTGAAAATATTTATGTGAGTGCAAGTTTAACATCTTTTTAAAGTGTTCTAACTATTTCTGTGCTTTCATGTTGACATAATTAGAGATGTTATCTATTTAGAAAGGCGGGGTTTTTGAATGGGAAGCGGGGTTAAAATTTTTATAAAACAGTAGTTAAACGAATAAATTTAATAACATAGAAATATTCACAAAACTCGCTTCAATATTGGATTTTCCCATTCACAGGGACTTAATCTATATGAAGAATATTCATTACAAAAACAGGCTCGGAATATATCTAATTGGCCAACGCCTAATAACAAGATTAAGAGTTAAATACGTATCTTTAGATTTCTTTAATAGTAAAAATTAGTCATCTGTCATGAAAGCAACATCCATTGTTATTTTTTAATTGTATAGTTGTAGAATAGCAAACGCATACTCGTGATTAAGATAGACTACAATTTTTTTAATATAATTAAAACTGAAATAATTATCGCAAAGTGTGTGTGAATATATCATTATGTAGAAAAAGACAAAAGCTCGCGGTGAGCATTGTATAGGTTCACGTGGATGTTAACTGAAATCTATAATTGAGAGAACACTATAGAAAGCGTAGATGATTGGAAAGAAGATGAATTAAAGAATTGTGGGGTATTATATGAGTGAAGACAGAGTTTTCACATACGTAATAAAGAGCGTAGAGTGACTAGTCTAACAATAGAACTGATTTAGTATAATTAAAGATTAACATTATATTAATAACAATTCAAATTTCATGGTAGCAAATAATGTTGCTTATTATTGATATAAATCCCATAACCTTTCACTGGATTCTTATTTTTAGTAGGGTTGTCTATTTCAATTGATCATACCTACCGATTATCACTTAGATTTATCTTTTTGTAAAATTTTCTTTTGTTACAGAGTACCACGATTTACTGCACCGAAATTGAACTCTAATTTTGTGTGAATATTCCCTCCGGAAATAAGTTTATACTATATAAGTAATTCAGATTTGTGTAACATTTAGAATTAAAAATACGTCCACTGTTTGAAAGATAGGACTAAATTCTACTGATAATTATTGAGACTAATTTCATCACATACTGCCAAGCGTAAAAGATATTGGTATAAAAGTTCAAACAGAAAATGATGTTACAAAGAGAGATCACAGATTTGAGCTTTTGGATCTATAAAGATTTTATGAACAAATACGGATACACTTAAATCCAGATAATATCACAACCATTTAGTCATTTTGTGAATCAAATATATCTCAGATAAACAAATGGTCGATCATACTTTAATGCAACCTAACGTCGAAGAATAGAATCATTTCTTTTTTCGCTATAAGAGATTTTTAAGAGGCTTGCATTCTCCCCTATTAGAAATCAATTATATATTTCCAAAAATTCTCTCTGAAATTAACGAATTCGAGAAATTCGCAATTACATAATATGACATTTTACATCAAGTAATTTCACTAAGAGTATTTTATTCGAAGATATATGATCGCTGTATTATTTAAATGTAAACTATCGCTTTATAAAAGATATCTATGTTTTAATTGTGGTGAAATATTTTATGTCATAATTTTGATGTATGTAGAGGAGTGATGAACTTGTAGGGGAGGTTTTAAATAAATTTTATACTATGAACAGTGTTTTCAAAATCAAACTAATGATATAAATTCTGACTGTTATCTAGAAAAAGAAAATAGTTTGTCAAATGGTTTTATATAGAGAAAACCAGTTCAATTTAGACACCCTAAAATTATAATAAATTCCACTTGTCTGCTTTTATTAGACAATTGTTGCTCTTCTGCAAATGAACGACACATTAATCATTCAAATAGACAGTAATGTTCCTCAGAATATCTATCAGTTTTAGCTCTCATACTCAGGAAAATTGCCAACTAATATTTTTTCACACTGTCTCTTAGAAGGAATATTTCAATAAATTATAAAAATTATTTTTAATTTTTTATGTGAAATATATCTATTACAGAAATAAAACGTATTTTTAGGATAGTAAAATTTTAATCTGAAAAATCCTAAGTTCTTCATTACTATTATCATCGATATATATGGTTAGCCGTTAAATAAGAAAAAAGAAATATGTCAAGCTGAGTGATACACAACAAACTCAAAATTCAATGGCTATAATAAATAGCAATCAATTAAATATTCAAGGAACCCGTTCAACAAGAATTATGATTTAAGAATGTCTAATTCTTTCGAGAACATATCCTATTTCATAATGAAGCTTAAATAATCTATCTAATATACCGATTAATAAAATCTTAAATTTATCCATTATAAATTACCCATCAAACTTCTCATACTTTCTCTTTAGCAACTGTCGTCTCTTATATTCTATTGTTTGTTTGTATGTTTGCAAAACATTTTGTTTGGTGAAGCTCAGTTTTCACACATCGAAACGTACTTTTGCTACAAATTTGTAGAATACTGAAAATTAATTGTGTTTTTACATAATTTTTCATTGCAGTCTTCAAACATTAAAAACGCAAAAAAGTAAAACGATCAGCACAGTAGATATATGAGATATTAATTCTTCTTTCGTAATGAATGGTATATGTTAAATATACACATATATTTAATCATAAATATTTTATAGTTTATTACTACTAATATTTCATTAATTTTTTATATAACCTTTTTTAATATAAAATATTATATTTATGTTATTTCAGCCGTTATTGCTTTAATATTTTTCAGCTTTTAACATGGCTTTTCTGATCCTTTTATAAAAAAGTTTAATATCAATGCCAAATTTCAACATTTGATAATAATATTTTTAGTAATTCTAAAATTGAGGTTTTAACGGTATTTTGATAATTCAAGCAATTTTGTATAAGATAAAAAAATATATAATGAGTGTACATGTATAAATAAACAATTCTCAAAAAGAGCAGAAGTGAATTTATATTAGTTTTAGGTGATATCACTTTAAATAATGACTGTAGCTGAAAATTGAGAATATTATTCTCAAATATTGATTTTTATTTCCCAAATGAGATGTTAATTTCGAAATTCTATATTAATAAGAAATCGATAAATGATTTCTTATAAGTATTTTATCATTTTTTTGCTTAAATTTATTCCACAGTTGGCCTAAAGCTTAGTACTCTTAGTGTAAAGTTCAGCGCTAAATTATGCTTCACTCGAATCTCTTGTCCACATTTATTAAATGCTTAATTTATAAATCCAAATAAAAATAATTTAGAAAGTTTTTATCAGGTATTTGCAGCATGTTTGAAAGAATATAAGTTGTCATGGGAAATGCAATTCTCATAAGTGTGAAAGATGGAGGTAACTTTATAGAAATGGGTTTAATAGGTAATCTATTTAGAAAACGTTTTTATTAATAATGAGTTTCAATCTTTTTTTTTTATATATATACCAAAATTATCTTCAAGTATGTGTAATATATTTAAGTGTTATTTAAATAATAAATATTAATCTTCTAAATATACCTTTATATAACATATAATATATTTCACATACTCAATTTTGTATTAATAGTTTTTAATCTATTAAGTTTCCTTATTATTAAAACATGCAATAATTAACATTAGGTTCAGAAATGCGACTCTCGCTATGAGCGAGTTTGCCTTTCGTACAACTTATCGATAACTTCGATTCCCTTGTTTTAATAGCATTTAACATTAACAAGCATCATGCGAGGATGTTACTCTCATTTGAACATGTACTCTACGATTTACAAAAGCTCAGAAATTAACCGTGTGAAATTTTCTTAGATTATAGTTATATCTAGGTTTATTACCTCATTTTAAACAGTGTCTTGTACATTAAAATTTTTATATTGTGTTATCCATGTTATTTTTTTTAAATCCCAAATTTAAGAGCGCCAATAGCTATAGCCAATAAATAATAATTAACTAATTAGTACTATGATAAAACGTAATGTTTATACTATATAAGTAATACATTTTTAAATCTATTTGAGCGCTATATATTCATCTCTTATTGATTTACATTACAAATTTATAACGACTTTCTATTTATATAAGTGTAAACGATTTTTAGTCTTTCGCTAATCTTGAACCATATCCTATGAGAGCATGCCCATTAGATGGCGTTGATAATCTCTCAGAATTCTCGTCGTTGTTTAGCATACTCTTATGAGTATATTTCAGTGAGAGAATTTTTATTCATAATAGTGAAATTAATGTTTGTTTTCATTGAAAGCCACCTGTCTTTTGAAGAACATTTGCATAATTTTATTTAATAAATATTTAATATATATAATGTTTTTAGGATTTTGTTGCTCTTATAAATTGACGATTGTAAAGCTGTGACGCTAAGATTACCTGAGGGACCCCTCCATTGAGGTAATTATTATCATTTATCTCGATCTTATATAGTTGTTTCATAATAACCTAATTGTTTAATAAATACATTTAATCTTCTCATGAAAGTTTAGTCGACTTGTTTTTATGGCTAACATATTCGACTTAATTAAAATATATTAATATGGTACAATCGTTAAAAATATTGTCGACTATAATATTACTCGTAATTCGAAACTTAATATGAAATTGAAACCATTATTCCAAAAGTAGTTTTGTATTCTAATAATAAAAATTTACACATAACCTAATTTACAGCATTAATTTAATTAAATTAATTATTTCATATGTATAATTCATGACTAATATTTTTCAAAATAGCAGAAAATAGCGATTTTTTAATAAGTGTTTTTAAGGTGAATAGAAATATTGATTTTTTAATGAAATTCATATCATTTGTTTTATATATAATCCCATAAATATAGTTTCTATATTTTTGTTATAAAATATATTTTATAATAAATAAATTTTAATACATTTAATAAAATGTACGCTTTAAATATTTAATCGCTTTCATATATTTAAGTATTTCTTTAAAAGAACGATATTTATTCCTATAATTTTACTAATACATTGAAATTAGTTATGTAATTCTATAATATATTTAGTTTATTTTAATACTGGTATTAATTCTATATGCATCACACACATATAATCCTTTATAAATTTTTGGAACCTCGGTTTGAAATCCAATTTTCAAATTTGTTGAACAATCTCATTTCACTAATTTTCATTTAATATGTGTTTTAACGTGCCGTGTTCTCATCTACCATCCTTGCCACCACACGAATCATTTCTCTTTTACCATATCAAATTTCGCTAATCTGTATTCTTCGTCCTCAACATTTACCCTACTACCTCACGTAACATCGCTTTCCATTTCGCGCTTTTGCTGATTAATCTACTCAGGTCATTTATCCTATCTTAATATGCCATCCAATAACCTACCTTCTCATACTTTCTTCCACCCTTACTCTCCTTTCTTTTCTCTTATATACCATTTCCGTCCGTACCCAAAATCGATATCACCTAAACTTATCCTTTCAAAGCTATACACCAGTCTCTCACTACAATTGTTTTCCCCATCTTCAAACATTGTTCTCTTATCTTACAGTTTCTTCACGCAACAATCACTATTTGTTACCTCTAAATACACTTTTTGTGCTGTTTTTATATAACATCTCCTTTTCCCAGCCACTTATGCATCTCTCTTATATATATACGTTTATACCTCTCAAACTATGACTCACTCTTCCAAACAAAAGCCGTATAAAAGTCATTCTTCAAACACTTTCTTGACATTACTGTCTTTTAGGTGCTTATACCTGCAGTTACCAGTATTATTCACCAGTATTTCAATTCACCAAATTATAGTTTTTTTATAGTAACTCTCACCATAGTAACACCATTTTACTACTTTTCAAAAATTGTATTTGAAATACAATCAACGTTTTATTTATAGATAATCAAACTTTTCTCAATCATTTAATCCCTTCAGAACCACTGCTAATTTTGTTCTCAGTTTAACCATTTTCCACATATTCTGTCTATCGTCTTCTTTAACATGCCTTACCTGTCATTTACTAAATCCTATCAAACATTTCCTTAAATTTCCCTCATTATTGAAATACCGAAAGTTTTTTACTTCTTCTAATAAATTTACTTTATCTACCTCCTTACTCTATACTCAAATCTCATCTCTCCCATCACTCTAGTCGTTTGCTCATCATAGTTTTGCTATATACCTACTACACAACTCACTAATCAACTTTTACCTTACATTTACAGTGGATATTTTATATATTATATATCTCATTTTTTGCACTCCATTACAACATTCTAGCCTCTCAACTTCTTAACTCCGTTCACACAGATTTATTATTTCATAAGACCTCTGAATTCTAATCATTCTTATACTTCTCTATTATTAATCTTAAGAGATCTAGATGTCTTTTCACGCAATGGTATTTTCAGCATTTTTGAAAAAGTAATATAATGTTGCATCTTTCACATTGATCACACCCGTCAATCTATCAAATCGATCTCTCTCTCTCTAGCTAGCAAATATTTCTCATTTCCATTAAATAATTGTATGTATTTATTCTTAAATTGACGTTTTTTGATTGAAATTTCAAAATTTTAGTTATGAACAATATACAATCATCTCCCAATTGTCGGCTCGAATGACTTCGTCTATTTTTGTGTACTTCAAAATATACGTTTAAGGCTCGACTTTTTTCTATAATTTTTCTTAGTTTTTCTTTTGCTGCAATCGCAAAAGAGCTGTTATTCACATATTACGCGTGTAACTGTATTTTCTCCTCATAATCTCTCAAACATATTTTTACCAAGTAATTTGAAGTCTTCACAACTATTGCCTATTTATAATTCCTCTTCTTCTCTTTCACTCTATCGATCTTTTGATAACTCTCAAAGAGTCGATAGAATCCATGACCACTCGTGCTAAACTCTCTACCATGCCAATATTCGATATACCTTTATTATAACCTCAATATGCGCTTACATTTATACTGTCAGTATTTATCTTTTTAACACATGACCCCTTACTTTCATCCCTAATATACTTCTTCTTTTAGGTTCCTTTCTCCACTATCCATCTCCTACACTCCGATTTAAATATTTTCTAATTACGTTTTCTTTCGCTCTACAACATCTGTTATTAACTTACAAACATCAGCACTATTCCCATCTAAAAATACTTTTTTCTTCACTTAACTTCACTTTTAATTCAAACTATATTAAGTACTCTTTTAATATAAATTCCGCATGCTTTATCCTTAATCCTATTTTCCACACATTGTACCATCTTATTTTTGTATAATTCTCATGAAAGAGATCGAGATTAACTTACACCAGTACCTCCGCAATTTGCTGTGGACATATCAATCACTCACCTCAATGTGTTTCATTTTGAAAGCAACTTCTCCACAGTAAGAATTAGTGTCAAATCTAATTATATACAGTTCTTCAATTGCGTGTCCACCCCTACTGTGACCCTTCCCACTCCTTGTTTATCATTTGCATACTACAACACTCTTTCTAATTATCCTGTAGTGGTTACTTTCTTTTTATTCATTTTCTATACTTTATGCTTTTATTAGGTAGGTATATTGTTTTTAACCTAAATAAATTATCTTTTTAATCCCTTTTTCTTGATATAATATTTCCATCGTGCTTTCTTTCCCCTCTTTTGCTAAATTTTCCCATCTATACCCCACCCACTCTCTTCTCACATTTTTTAGTAAGATCTCCTCACTCTAGTCTATTCTCCTTCACAATTCCTATTTAATTTTTTCAAATAATCCTCTAAAATATTCCCTTCCATCTTTTCCTTACAATCTACTCATACCATCCTAATCCTTTTTCTCCCGTTTTCCCTTTCTCTTTAAGCCCTCATTCTTTGAACCATAAATCCATCCTATATGTGTTTCTATTTTGAATATATGAAAATTATTCTTATTATAACCGAAGAATATACATTGCACGTGTCGCACATTTCTTAAAGTTGGTATGAAAGTTCTTTCTATTACTCGTTTTCTTTTCCCTCCCAACTGAACCTCTCCCAATCAAATATTTTTGTTTTTTTTAGAAACCAATATTGCATTCTCTCTTAGCTGCTGCATCCACCCGCTGTCTTAGACATGCACACATCTAACTTTCCTTCTATCTTAATCCTCCAGATTACGCTTCCTCTTCTCCTTAGCTCACACTTTAATGCAAACTATTATTACACATAATATTTTTTATCATCTCTCTTCACTTAACATACTTTTACGCTTTTCCTCAGATAACACATCTTAAACTTTACATTATCTATCATATTCTTGTTGCCCACTTTGTGTTAACTCTTACAACAATTTTGTCCCTTCGTGGGCCTTTTACTTCCTGTGTCTTCATTTTCTCAGAGATCTACATTCTGTACTCACTATCATTAGCGTTTCTCACTGATATTCTCATTTCATACAAGCAAAGAGTCGACTCAACTGTTTAACTTCTGGCTCTATCCCAGTCGTCTCTAAATCTCGCACCTGCTTAATATCTCTACTTGTAAATCCTTTGTCCTCAGACTAATTATTTTTGTTCTCACACCTTTTATAAACACTTTCTTAATCTTTTCGTCTTGTTTTATTTAATCTTGTTTCAATTAAACATAATCTCCTTAATTACCTCCTAACCGATTTAAGTGTAGTTACATCGTTACTCATACCATCCAAATTATTCATAATTGATCACAGATATTCCCCAACTCTACTTACGCCACTATCGAATTTCGTAAATTTTCATTTCCATCACATTTTTGAAGTATTTCTATTGTTCCCATGGCTCTATCTCTCATTTAATATACAAATTGAACAGTTATTTCACGAAGTTTATTCTGCCCCCCCCAGCATTAAGACATCACTTAATTCTCACATGGTGTCTTCATTAGATATTGCATTATTTTCCAAATTATACCAGTAGAATACTAAAGTTTATTAATATTTATATGCTCGCGTACTTTAATACATTCTTAACGTTCTATATCATATCTAATTTTTGAACAAGACTTTTCATATTTACTATTATCATCCTTTTTCCTTCCTAACCTCCAATATGATTATATCATAATATGAAATTCTTCCACTCCATCTCCTCTTGTTCGACACTCCTACCTGCTATTTATTATCAAAATCTTAAACCTATTATTAAACTCTTTCATAATATTATTATTTCACTCGCTTATCCTCTCTGCTATATAATTTCTCTCTACAACACTTACATTACACACAAATCTTACTCAATTTTTAACGTTTCTCTACCGTCTTTTTCTCCTCTCACCATCGTCCTAACACCATTTTAAACAGGTTGCTTTTTGGTAAACTACCGCTTACAATTTGAATTTTTTTTAAAACCGTCAATTCATTTCCCTCCTCAAGACTATTATTTATACTATACCCTACATTTTGCTTCATCTCACCTGTATTATGACAGCTTATATTCTCTCTAAAGCCCCAAAAGCATGACATTTTTCTCAATAAAATTCTCTTTATGTATGTGCGGTCTTAAACATCTGACTTCTCGTCTACGGACAATCTTCTCTATCTTTGTTCTCGTTATCTCATCACCAAATAATTTCCATACTCTCATTTGATTGACCAAAGTCTCGCTATTTTACCTATACAATATTTAAAAACATCATATATTTTGTTAACTTTAACTTTTCATATTACGATTTTTCTTAAATCATATCCTTGCTGTTCTTCTGTATACAAATCTTAAACCTTCACGTAACACCAGTTATCTCGCTTTTTCCCTAAATACATTCAACATTTTGAAATCTCATTATATTATTCCCTCGGCACATTAGTACATTCATCTAAACCACTATTATCGTCATGTAATTTCTCTTTACATTAGCCCGACTTTCCTATATACTCTTTAGTCCCCTTTTTACTCTCTTTTAATAACTGGACATACTCTTATTGCATTCAGATTCATTCTTACATTATCTTAGCTACTCTCCATCTTCCAAAAGTTCCTATCAAAAGAGCGTCGGACATATCAGTGCAATAGTATTACGGTGTCTATATACACATTATATCTTGATAAATTTTTACTTCCAATATCTCTTGTCAAGTCTATCCTAATAACCCCGATCATTTACAATACAGATCGTACACCCATAAAAAAAACATTTTTAATAATCCTATATTCATATAATTTGTAATATTTGCTATATAAAATAGTACACTTTTTTCATTTAAAAATAACTTTCACATTATATAGATTGTTTTACAGTAAGACTATTCTAATTAACAAATGTGATGTAACTCATTTCTCTCACTAAACTGTTCTATGACAGACTTCGCTGCAATTCTTCTCATACTCTTGTCCATAAAGAAATCTTTTATACAAATGTTCACTATTTAGCCCAAAACTCAATAATAGTTTTTCCCTCTATTTAAATAGTTGTCCCTTTGGTGACCTCAGTGCTTGGATGTTTTCAGTGTGCCAATCGAGTTTTGCACTTCGAATGTACTAACAAGATTTTAAGTAGAAACAGTTTTTACATCTTTTTCGAATATGTCTTAAAGTCTAGCAATTTATAACTGTAAACTTAATGCCAATTTTTTTAGTGTTAAATTCAGTCATCATGATGTAAGTTGTGAATAATTTTATTTAATATAATTATAATTTTTAATTTCTTAAAATAAGATTGCACGACTTCGTGGTTTTCGTAAAGCCTTGATCAGCAGCTCTATTGTTCCAAATGGTAGTGAAAGAAATCTACAATTTATTTATTTATTATCTTAATTATTCTTATACATTTCAAATTAATTTTAGAGATACGTAAAATGAAAGAATTTTTTATGTCAGTGTGTATTTAGATTTTCTATCTTTGGATTGTCATCGCTAGCTTATCTTTGGTGCCTAAACTTCCTGTTTATGCTCGATTTCCTTATATTGAATACCTTTGCATTTAATATCCTCTCAAATAGGTCAAAAATAAGCGAGCAAAAAATACTTATCTTACAAAGTAATTACCTATAAAGAAGATCCTCAGAATTAATGGCTTATATGTAATATCTTGATCAAAATTATTTGTTCGGCTTCTTCATATATATATATTATCTCACTCAAATATAATTGCAATTATATGTGATAATAAATCTGATTTTTAATGAACATTTATATATAAATTTCTAACATTCATAATAAAATTATTCTTCTTCTTTATTTGATTTTTCTCAACAAATACTTCAAGTTCGGAATGTTTATACTCATTATGATAAAATGGACCGATTATTTTACTCTTCATAAAATTCATATTCTATATACTCTCTCATTAAAGTGAGATGCAATAGGTGAAATGTTGTTTCTTCTGGGGTGGGTATATTTTTCATGTTACCAAAATTATACACCGTCTTATCCAATACTGTATTGTATAGAAATCACACGTATTACTTTAATATATAATATAAATTATTAGCTCTCTAAATTACGGTTTCTATCAAGTTTTCAACTTTGACACGAGATTCCACTCAAGTCTTTATGAACTCTTAAAAAAGTTACGATTATTTATCCTATAAATATTACTAAACATTTAAATCATCTTGGTTAATGCTTAAAATTGAATTTTACTCTCCTATATTATTTCTAAGCATTTGAGAAAATATAAGATTCTATTGTAAAGCATTTCAAAATAATGCAGAAAAAGAGATTTTATAATAATTGTTATTATACGTGTCTATAAAATTGACGTTTTGATGAATATATATATCTCAAAATACTTTTTATATTTATAAATATCAATTATTTTGTTTAAGAAACTTGGGAAAACTGTATTTAATAAAAAATGTTAACTTCTCACTCATAAAATGATTATACTCTTTTTCTTATAATATTTTTACATACAGTATCGTAACTATAGAACTCTTATATAATATATATACCTGAATATTCTGTTATTAACCCCCAAATCTCTCCCACTAGCCTTTGTTCAAGATGTGGTGCTAGCTGCAGATAGTGTTACTTTATACTCAAGAATAAAAAAATCTGCAGTCTGTTTCATCTCGGGCGAAATGTAGATGATTCAAGGCCATTTTATGAAGATAAGTAATGTTAGCAGGAGGTTTTTATCGCACATCTGCTACTCCCTCTTGCCAGATCAAAAGCAGGATAATTGTCTCGAAATTATGCTCAATCTTGTAATATGTCTTTTACGAATTTATTCTCGACAAAATTGAACGTTTTTGTATTGTTCCTTCATTTAAATAGCATAATTTGATAATTTGTTTAATTGTTATTTATTTTAAAGTTTTTACATTTTAAAAGATTTAATTAAATTAAGTTTATAAATAACACCAGTTATTAAATCATAATTTATTTTTGAATCTATTTACTCTGAAATAATTTGTGTGAATTTACATTACTTTTTTTAAAAGTATATTTGTTCTCTTTGAAACTTCCTTTTCTTAGACTTCCATTTTTGCTCGTTTTTGAGAGTTTTTTCAGTTTCATTAATTCTGAGATGATTGTTATTGATATAAAAAATGAATATTATTGATGATTTCAAAAAAAGTGTAGTCAATATGTATTTTAAAAATAATATATGGACATATAATCCATTGTTTAATTCTAGAAATATTCTTGATTCGAGTAATACTATTTCATTTTGTACTCGTTTCTCTTTTATTATTACATTGCTATCGATGTTATGTGTAAAGAACAAGTAGGGTCCTTCTCGGTGAAATACAGTTTTAATTGATTATATTTTTGTACATTAGTCTTGAAAACTACATTTCAACTATTATAATTATTATATTTGGACTGCCGATGATATTCTTATCCATGACATTTTCTTTCTACCTCTTTTATATCACTACCATCTACCTGGATAATAGCCGTTTATTAGTACAAAAATAAAATTATTTTCCTTAAAAAATTATTTCACATGTCGTAAATGTAGAGCGGGATCAATATCTATATAAATTGAGTATAATAAAAGATGTATATACCTTTGACAAATTTTGTTCTCTTTGAACTACTTCAAGAAATTAAAAATTGGTTGAATAAAAGATGAATATATTTGATATTAAAAAGTTAATATTAGGTTTCTTATATAAATATTGATACGTATAGAAAGGGGATATAGGAGGTCATTTATTTTAATATACTATAATATAAATACTATTTACATTTGTTTTGTTCATGACTAGTTCTAGTTCAATTAATCAATTTTAATTCTAATAATTACGCTTTTTCTTAAATTTATCTCATTACAAATTTGGTTTCATCTTCTACGAATATATTCAATTATAATTTATCAATACTTTTTTAATTATGATTGAGAAGGAGAGTAAAGCCTAAAAAGATTGGAGTTTTTACGAGAGAGTATGATATTCAGAGATATTGAAGATAAAAGAATATGTGTATAGCATCAGATTAGAAAGCAGATTATCCAAAAGCCAGAAAGGATGGAATTATAATAGTTTTAGGTGGTCTTACATACACTTTTTGAAATAAGAAATTGAACGAAATGTATGAAAATTTGTCTTTACAGAGAGAGAAACTGATTCATTAGATTAGTTTGAGAAGAAACGATTCTAAAGGAGTAAGAGAAAGTAGGTAGATAGACTTCGAGAGAGAAGAACTTATATCATAAAAATTTGGTTTATACACCAACAGTTGAAAAATTTTTTTTAGAACTCATTATATATATATAACCAAGAGATTATATAAGACAAATTAATCTTGATAATAGAAATAATAATTCGTAGTTTGTTCAATCACAATTGAATTATTGTATTAAACTTTAGAATAATTATACGGCATTTGTATCAAAAAAGCAAATAAGAATAATTTACGAGGCTCATTGGAATGATTAGCAAAATATTAAGTGATTCTGATTGGTTAAGTCTTCGGCTCAAGAATTGTTAATATTAGGTAGTACATTTTAGAAAATTGCAGCATGAGTTAACGAATCATTTTCACTAATCTTGTTCTGAGTTTAGGAGTTCATTTACTCAATATTAAGTGTTATCATGTTAGAGTTGTTAGGATAAGGAGGAATCCTGATATTTCAATTTATATATAGAAACAAAACCCAATGTTTCTTGCTAGAATTACGTTTTTCATACCAAATTACTTTCACAAATGTTAAAATCTTTATCCATACATTCTTAAAAAGCTCGATTTAATCTCCCTAATTTCAACGTTTTTTAATTTTATCTTTGGTATTATTTTATCTAAAGCTTATTTACTACAGATGTTATTTTTTATTCATCATCTCCTCATCTTCTTCTAGTAGATATTCCAGATATTGAAATGCGCTGAATAAGTTTTATACTCTATATCTCACATTGTGTTTAAGGGTGTTTTTTAAATTTGATCTATTTTTTTGCAAAGAAAAGATTATATTAGCAGATTTTCAGTTCGGAAGGATGCTGCATTATAATTGGTGATCAATTCCCTATGTATATGATTTTGTGATTTATAGCTAGAAAGATTGTGGTTTTCTATAAGTAACTCATATTACTCATAACCATATGTTATGAGTGAAAACGCGTTTTTACTGTTATAAGAAAATACATTTCACCGTCTTATACCACTACAGCATATCCTCTTTAATAATTTTTTCATTCACAGTACCAGCATGGCCTATCAACTCCCTTTCCCTGGGAATAAAATCATGATTATCACTTCTAAAATTTATACTGACATCATAGTCTTTCATATATAAATATATTTTGATACAAAATAAATAGTATATCTCCTTAAAAGTATATTAACTGTTACTCCTATATACTATCAACAATTTTTTTAAATACCGTTACATAATTTTATATTATTAACAGATATAACTTAAAATTTCAGTGCTTTCCTATATAACTTTTTATTATATTCGGGATAAAATAAGTATAGATCTTTTTCATCTTTTAAAAAATATAGGCGTTTTATCAAAATGACCTAATAGCTCTTCATTGTGCAGTTTGCGAGTTAAGTGTCTTCCGATGGAAACTTCTTAATAGGTTGCGAGGTAATTTCAAGACTACCACTTGTTATAGATTGTGTGAGCAGTACTATAGAAACTGTTATAGAAACTACAGTGTTTTAAAATATCCTACTAATATTATATTCTTTTGTAGTTTGGTTTACAAACCCGTTTATGTATATAATAAATTTGTTGTACTAGCTATTATAGAATTACGCTTTTGCTGTATTAGCTCCATTCTGCGTATCCCAATAATTGTAGAAACACCATATTACTAGTTTGAAATCAGACTACAGAATATTTCCGAATAGATGCTCAACACAGTTCGTATAATATATTGAACTATTTAAGATCTTAAGAAGTGTTACTGTTTATTTTAAATCGGTAGATTGCCTTTATTCTCGGATTGGACTAGTTTTGATATAATATATAATAAATGTGACGGTTACACTTACATGTCCCAGTTTCATACGAAAGGCATGAGAGAGAATCTTATTACTAGGTATACATACCATAGTTCTGTTTTAACTATATTATGTGCTGTGATATTGGCAAATGATGAACTTAGCAGCTTTTTAAAAGGTCACAAGTAGTCAAGCTCATAGAATGCAGTGTTAATATTTTAAAAGCAAATTTTAAGATTAGTTAGTAAAAGTTCCATTGTTTGATACTAGAAAAAGAAAATATGATGTTTAGCATAAACGAGTTTACCTTTTTGCCTCTTTATAATAGTTACATAAAAAATTAATGTAATTTATAAGGAACTAACACTATAACATATCTGTTGAAATAATGCTTACTAAAACTTCTAGGACTTTTTCAATATTTCATTTTTATTTTATCTCTACAAAAAAATTTATATATTATTGCAGCATGATAGAAAATAATGGTTATTCACTCTAAAGAGTTTAGAATTCAATGCAATTCAAAATTGCAGAGGAATATATATATGTAAAGTTCTGGAGTTTTAATTAGCGTTTTTAGGTGTGTTCTTAATTCATATCTATGTGTTTTTAATGAAAATTTCCCTGAAATAATCCCTTGTATGAATTTTTTATACCTAGTCAAAATTATTCATAAGTATTTATTATAATTTAGTTTTATTTTAATCGTATTTCTAAAAATAAATAAAATTTAACATTCTAAAATGTACTCAATTTTGGAGAGTTAAGACATTTTACAAATTGAACAAAGTAAACAATTCTTTAATACACAAACACTATGATCTTCTCTCTTTACATTGCCAAAATATTAAAGACGCTTTTTCACGTAAATTTTGTATAAAAAATTGAGTGCGTGAAGTGTACGAGTCTACTATTTCATGCGCATTTTGCATATACACCAAACTAATATGTGTTCAATTGAAAATGCAGATTCTCAATACAGTCAGAACGAATCGATTTATTAAGTATTATTTATTTTTCGTTACTTAGGACAATAATTTTTTATTACTATGAGCAATTATATGACGGATAGGATGGATTTTTTGAATAAGTTTTATGGGGACCGAAGGATCCATCAAAATTTCAAAATAGTTATGCTCTTGTCACTCCTTTATATAAAAAATATTCACGGAGAATATATAATTGCTTCATATAACCCATGACACTTCCATTAAATACTTAAATACCAAAATCAATAGAAGATATTATAGAGACTCTTTTCTCTTAAGGTAACGGATACACTTTTCAACTGCAGTTTGAAAACCATCTCAACAACCTCATTTGGAAAACTTTTTTGCTGCTGTCCGCGGCGAGGCAAAACTCAATTGTGATGCCCGCCATTCGTTCCAGTATTGATATAGACCCCCACCCAGTGTGGTTTTCATTTGAGGAATGCGAAATTACAGAGTTTGGATTCAAAGTACTCTATACAATATTTTTGCTTAATTTCTCTATTTCAAATGTTTCTTCTTACTTTGTACGTTGTGGTGGGGTTTATTGTGATGATTTATGTTGTTGTTTGCTTTATTGTAGCGAAGTATGTTGTGATGTACTTTGTTGTACCTAGAATACTCGATTTTCTTTTAGTTATGTGCAACCTTAATTTAACTTAAAATATAATAATATTTTAATTTCTAATAAAATAAGATACTGCTTATTTTTAAACTACCTAAAATAATTATTTTAACTCATTGCATCCATTCTATTAAATCTTCTTACTGCATCTATTTGTAATAGATTTTTAACATTTCTTAAATTGAGTTTTAAACGGTATTTTCAGCAATTTGAAAAAATAATGTGTAAACTTTTCAAATATCTGTTATATATGTCTTAATATTATATATTATTTTAGTGTTTAATTTAATGGTTTTCTTAAATGAAATTTTTCAATATGTTATTTATTATACATAAATAATTTCTAAGTTATTGTGTAAAAATACTATTATTGTTATTTAATAAAAAAATATCTAACTTTTTTAAAATTATCAACAGTTGCTTAAATTTTACCTAAATTACATATAATAAGAACTCTTATAAAAGTACGATTTTTTCCTTAAATTTTCACACATTATGTAATAGAATAGATAAGCTAAAACTGCTCTATAAAAATATTTATTAGAGTATTTATTTTCAGTTCATATTTTTTACCCAGGATTTTATTCATAGTGTTTAACCTACGTCTGGCATAAAATTTCATAAAAGCTAAAATAATTCTGGCCTGATTTGTTATATATATATTTAATTATATGATGTTATAGCGATTATTTCTAGTAAATCTTATTTTGATGATAAATATTTCAATATTTGTATTCTTATATGTATATATACCAAAATATTTCATTAGTTGTAGATAATACTCTTGTATATTATAATAAATAATTATATTAACTTTTTAAACATTATCTTTGAAGCTTATAATCTTCATTATTTACATAAAAATAAGTTAGTTCTATGAAAAGTACAATTTTTCATAATAATATTTACTAATATTTTGATAATTTTATTGTATTTTAAATTTTAAAATATCTTTAATAATTATAAATTTTAAGTTTTTATTTTCAGCATTGGAAGGACTAAGTGTGACTAATTTTGAAATGTATAATTGTGAAGTGTCCTATAGCTGTAAAAGTTATATATAGTAATATATCATATTAATTATTCGGACTCATACATATTGGTATTATGGTTTTTTATAATTTCTATAATATTTAGTTTTATTATACAATATAATTAATAATCTTATTAACCATGTTTTTTAATAATAAATATAATATTTAACTTTTACTAATAATATAAATTTACAGATTTCTTATCTTATATTATATTTGTCACAATTTACAATAATAGAACTATTATTCAGTTAGTAGTTCTTCTCTTTAATTAAGATACACTATCTAAAATTTTAAAAATTATTGTGATTTGTAATGCTAGATATCAAACACGTGTTCATTTTATCTTAAAATATGTGTATTTATTACTGTGGAAAGAGGCACTCTATTTTTAAATATATTAATGTTTTGATACTCTATTGCATAGAATGCAATAGAATACCCAGTTAAACTAAATCAGATTAAAAAATTTGAAAATTAATAGAGTATTTAATAGAGTTTTATTTAAATGACATATATTTTGTATATGAAAAATTTCATAATTTTTTTTAATATACCAAATTATTACATTTTACTATATAGTGATAAAAACCTTATTAATATATAAAATAAATTATTGTACCGACTAATCACTCCACATTTATCTGTCATAGTTTATTTTCATAAAACACACAATATAAATAATCTTTAAATAAATTAAGTTCCATAAATTATCAACATTTGAAATTTATTTGGTAAATCATTAAATTGAGTTTTTAACGGAATTTTCATAATTTTTGTTCGATATTAATAAATATAATGTGTTTGGAACTAAGGATGTTTTCCAAATTTTGATAAATAAAGTAAATTTTATAATAATATGATTATATTAATATTATTGTACATAATTACGTTTTTAGTAATAATTTCAACATTTTCATTTCAAACAGGTGTTCATTTTCTATTTTTAGAAATGATAAAACGCAACGTTTGAATTTGTTAAAACTTCTTAAAATTACGACTTTTTCTTATACATTTTCACAAGTATCAAATTACTATAGATCATCCTTAAATAAGTACGATGTTTCCTAAATTTCTAAACATTTATTAAAATTATATTTTGTTAAACAAAGCATTATATAAGATTTAGCATTATTAATTATTGAATTTGTATCATTTGAAGAAATAATGGTTTCATTAAATATGCAAATTTTTTCAATATTCTAAAGAATAATAAATATTGTATTATTGTTTATTAGGTATGTTTTAAATTTGATACTTTTATTTATAATATAAATTCCATTTATTTATTATTATATATATACCAAATATTATCTCAATTAGTTGTTACTAAATGTGTGTTTTAATATATAAATAATATAAATATTTTTATTAACTTATCTATATATATTGTTATCGTTTTCTTAAATTGATTTCACTATATAATAATTACTATAAATATTTAAACTCTTAAGTACATTTATTTCCTAATTTTCTAATTATTAGAAATATTTTTGTAAATCTTAAAATTTAGTTAGTATTTCAGAACTATTTGATTTTCAGATTAAAAAAATAATGCTGTATTATAAGAAATGCTAATTTCTAAAATCGACAGAAAATGAAATTTATTAATAGTTAAATGTGTTATTTTATAATTTTAACGTTTTTAATAAATAAGTTAACTCTTCAATAATTGTGCTCTTTATATATAACAAATATATTATCTATAATATTGTGAATTTCTTTATGTTCTTACTAATAAATCATTTAATCATTTATAAATAATTATACCTTTTACCACTAAATTATTTCACATTACTAATATTATATAAATTCTCTATTAAATAAGTACATTATTTTCCTAAAATTTCAACATTTCATAATTTATTTGTGAGGACCAATTCAAGTACATTTTACTATATATAATTTTCAGTAAAATTTGTAATATACAAGAATACATTTAATGATTATATAATGTTTCACATGTAAAGTTTCTCTTTAACGTTTCAAAAAAGTACAGAATCAAAGTGTAAATATTATAATTGTTTTAGATGCGTTAATAATAAAATTGAGTTTATATTTAAATGATAAATTTCCTAAATATTTGTTATTTTTTATTTATACCATATAATTCATTAGTTGTAAAAAACTTAGTAGTCTTAATAATAATTTTAACTTACTTAAAAATTTCCTCACTCCCGGAAATATGTGAATTTTCTTTTTTTAATAAAATATTAAATTATAATACTATTAAAATTTTGTCGACAATAAGAACTGAAGCATTTGTCATACAATTTTGAATAATCATATTTATATTACAGGATAATTCTATCAAATTATTGCGTCTGCTATTTTATGCGCTACTATATCAGACAAGTAGTTGCATATATAGGAACAACGCTGTTTCATCTGAGAATTCTGTAGAGTTTCATCGCTATTCAACTCGGACAGAAAATTATCAAAAGCTTTTTTTACTAAGACTTCTTATAATTTTATGCTAAATAGTAAAAATAAAAATAATACAAAAAATAAGAAAGAGTATATTTTTGTATTATTTATTTTCTCAATCTCTCATAATAATATATATTATAGTTTGTGAAAACTATTTTTGCTATAATCAAAATCATATTTTCAAATTGCATAAATCATATCATTGCGATTTTTATGATTTACGTTTGATTACATTTAGGAAAGATAGATAATGAAAGTATACTAACTACGGTTCCCAATATATGATCTCAAGAATTATAAATATAGAAATTTTTATTCATCCCTAAAATGTGTAATTTTTTTCTCATACGAGATATGATGTGTAAAAATGACTAGAGTGTTTTTTGTTTCAGCTAGATTAATAAATTCAATTCTATTATTGTAGATGTTTGATGAGATAAAGAATTGCACGAAATTTTCTCTTCTTATAATATTTGCAATGAAAACATCGCAAGGAATCATAATTTCTGAAGTATGTTATATTTCGCTTAACAAGAATTTGATATGCTTTTTTATTTCATAGCTTATTTTACTGCGACATACATATATTATTATTGTATTAAATTATTTACCTAAATATTTAATAAAAATGCTCAACTTTACCATTTCAATAACAAAAATTTTTATAACTTCCCGCAACTCAAATAACATATAAAAATTCAATTTAACAAAATTTAGAACTTTAAAGTACGATTTTTTAATTTAAAATAATCAACATTTGAAATTAATTTGCAATTTTATGATTCGATTTATTAATTTTTGGTAAAAACTAATTTAGTCATTTATATTAAATTACATTGTTCTTTATCGACAAAACAACTTCAAAAAAATCTTAAAGAAAGAAACTTATTATTAATGTTTTTAGGATGCTATTAATAAATTGACGTTTTTTAATTCAAATTTCACAAATTTGAATTCATATTAAAAAGTATTTCAAAATTACTTAAATAAATCTGTATAATAATATACTATGTTTTTAAATATAAAATTAATTAACTTCTAAAATTATCCCTTTGCATTAAAGTTATGTCCGCTTTTTAAATATATTATGAAACTCATTATTATTTATGAATTATAATTGCATAGAATAATAATTCAACATTATTAAAAAATAATTTTTAAATCTA
The DNA here is from genome assembly GCA_015478945.1 of Trachelipus rathkii. Lineage (NCBI taxonomy): Eukaryota > Metazoa > Arthropoda > Malacostraca > Isopoda > Trachelipodidae > Trachelipus > Trachelipus rathkii. Next base: position 16,008 of record JABUQX010086166.1, on the reverse strand, counting down.
TATAATAAATATCAATTTATATAACCAGTTTTTTATTTCTCAGCTTTTTTGAAATATTTTTATTTCACAAGTGATTTTGTAAATGTTCTCATAAAATAAAAGAATGAAAAGTAACTTTATTAATAGTTTTAGTGTCTTATAAAATTATTAATACTATTTTTAGTAATGATTAATTATATAAAGTATTATTTTCCTTTTGTTGCTTAAAGTATTAAAGAATAAGGACTTTCATATGCATTTAGATTGAAATACATTATTCTTTATAAGACTATAAATTTTTAACATTCTAATAATATACAGTTTCTATATAATTTTATCACTCGTATAATTATCAAATTTATAGACTCTTAAAATGTTACCGATTTCTCTCTAAAAATACTTCAAACATTCTGCATAATTATTTTATAGGATAAATTACTGTATAAAATTACTAAATTATACGAATTATATTCAGCATTCTTAATTGACGATCCCTCTTGGAAAAAAATAAAAGGCAACTTCAGTAGCAAAAATACAAAGAAATTAAATTTTAATCAAGTTATTTAAGGTTAGATATATAAATATTATATATTTTTAGTGAATTTTTGTATTTTGTTATTAATCAAAAATTTATTGAAAAATGTGCAAACTTTACTTGTGAAACTGTTTTAATAAAATTAGTTAATTCCCATACATTAAAGACCGCTTTATTCTCATATATATAATTATTTCACAATATAAATATAATCTTATAAGAATATACTCCTTCAAAGTACAAAATTTCTTTAAATTCAACATATTAAAATTATTGATGTTTCTTGAAATATATATATTTATTCAACAAGATTATTTATAATATTATTTGATAAAATAATAATAATTTTTACACATTTTGAAATGACATATATTATAATATATATATATATATATATATATATATATATATAATAGTATAATTTTTTTATAAAAAATAAGAAAATAATTGATAAATTAATATAATTTTTTAGTGTCTTAAATTATTTGACTATTTTGTATAAATAAATTATCTAAATTAATTTTATTTTTATAACCATATAATAATCACAAATCGAACTTTAAAAAAACAGTGGATTATAATTTACTGTTTAAACTATTATCACGTGTTAAAAATTACGCTTTTTCTTAATATTTTCATCATTAACAAAAAAATTTAGAAACTCTTAAAAGTACGATTTTTCCTAAATTCAACATTTGAAATATTGTAAATCTTAAAATTGTATAAATATAAGTATATATTGGTGTTTAACATCATTTCAGTACTTTTGAAAAAATAATAATATGTGTAGTTTACATTATATAATAATGCTAAAATAAATAAAATAATTTTAGAAAAAGTAAAATTTTATTAATAAGTTTAGGTGTCTTTAATTGATGACGTTATTTTAATATGTAAATTTCAATATTTGTTATTTAATATTATTACCAAAAACTATTTTCATTTTATATGTTGATTGTGTTTTAATTACCTTTATATTTATATATAAAATAATAATTATCTTACTAATTAACAATCGGCTTATTATTCTAAATTATTAATTTTAAGAAATATTTTATAAACTGATTTATTAATAATATATAATATATTATTTTAAATACTATCTATATATAAATAATTTACGCTTATTGATTTTTTCATCCATTAACAATTTAGAACTCTTAAAGTTTACTAATTATATTAAATAAATATTCATAACATCTGCATTCTTATTGTCAAAGTCTATAAATTGTATTTTTTATTAAGTAACGATTATTCAGATAAGGCATTTATAATAAATATAATGTGGTTCATGAAATTGACTAATTTTAAAAATAATAGCAGTAACATAATAGTAACAGAAATCCCTTTAATTAACAAACGATTTAAAGTACTTTATAAACGAGTGTATTTATTTCTCGTGTTTTTGATGTAAATTATATCTAAACAGATCTTATCATTTTATTCATTAATCAAAATTTACATTGACTTTTAGTTTTGTTTTTAAAATTTTAAATTTAGTTTAATATAATATAAATAAGTTATTCTAAATATCTTAATCGTCTCAGGTTCTTAGGTCTTATTTTGCATTAGTGCGATAAAAGATAAATAATTTTATAGAAAACGTTATATAAAATACTATTACTATATTATCATTTACAAGCTTATATTTCCTAACATACTTAATTGTTATGTTAGCTGTTGAATTCGCTTGTGATAATTTGAGTTGACAAGTTTAATTAGAACTCATAATTAACTCTTGGGTAATTTTTTCTCTTACACTCAGATTTAGTATATGTATTGATAAAATATATGACCTGATTAATAATTATTAAATATAGTGTATATATTTCAATGATACTGTCTAGAAATAATATGTGAGAATATTGTAATATTATTGTTATATTGAAGGGTATGATATTTTTGATAAAGAAATATTTTTTTTATAGTGAATAATTTCTTGCTTATTGTTATTTTTTTAATCTGTTATCTATAGATTTATTTTGTACTTTTAGGTGTGTGATTTGTAATTCCCTCATTGTTTTATGAATAATATGAATTATAATAATGTTTTAATAAAAAACACTTTTCTATTTAATTTGTAATCTTCTCATCTATATATAACAATTAGTAAACTCTATTTATGAAATGCTACGATTTTTCCTAAATTATACTAATAACATCAAAATTTTATTATACATATTTAGTTGATACTCTTAATAATTGTGTGAGTTACGATAAATCCAGCGTACTCAGCATTGAAATATAATACGATTTGGGTTCGTTGTGAAATGCAATTCAAATCAGAATAGACTGTCTAAATTATCCTGTTTAGTGTCTATAGTTTATTATATGACATTCTCTAACTCGTGACTTTTCTTGTTATTATATTATTTATATATGCAGGTATTCATATTAATCTATTTAACTACAAATATAATGTTTTTTATTCTCTCTTAAATGTATTAATTATATATTTTCATACTTGTATAATTCATCCAAATAAAATTCTTAACTTCATAAAGAACTAACGCTTTTCTTAACGTTGTAAATTTACTCATTACAAAGTGTAGGAAATAACTATAATAAAAAGTATACCGTATTTTTCCTTATTTTTTTCAACATTTGAAAAATTTTTCTTCTGATTTCTTTATATATTTTGATTTATTTTTCAATAGTCGTGTTTAATTTATTCAGCATAATGTCATATCAAATATGTTGTTTATCACCTCGAAATTTAATTCAGTCAATTTTCTATATAGTACAGAAGTAAAAGAAATAGATGCTAGAGTTCTATGAATAGTCTTGTGCGTATTTTGTTGTATGATTCATTCTGTACTTAATTTTGGATCAGCTTGTGTAGATAATAGATCAATAAATTTTTGTTTGAGTCTTTCGGAAATGTCAAGATTATCCTTATGATTTTCTACATTAAATCTAACTCTATAGTATTATGTGAAAACCACCTTATTAGATAAGTATAGAGTACGTAACTTTTAAAATTACCCTTTTTTAAATTTCACATACAATTTTTGAATCTCTTAAAGTACTAAAGTTTCAAATATTAAACCTTATTTATCTTAATACTAATTTTTTGTAAATTTATATTTTCGTTTATATAATCTTAAAAAATGTCAGTTTAAATATTTAATTATTATATTTTCAGCATTTGCAAAAATTAATATGTTGTTTGTCAGTTTTTTCAATGCTCAAATTCAAAAAGTCTCAGAATAAAGTATATATTTTATTAATTTAGTTTTGGTATCTTAAAATTTGTGGTGTTTATTTATGATTAATGATTATTAATTTTCAATATTAATTTGATTTTATTTCATATATTTATTACCAATTAAATATATATTTCTAATTAGATTCATAAAAATTTTGTATTTGTTGCAATTTTAGGGTCAAAGCTTATTATACTATTATATTAGAAAATTATAAACAATTATAAAAGTCACTTTCTATAAGATGCTTTAAAAAGAACTGAATTTTTTTCTTTGTGATATTTCTTCTATATACATTGAAATTTACTGCTAAATTAATAAACGTAATAATTGAGAACTTTCTTACATAAATATTAATATATAAATCATAATAAAGAAATGCCTCCTCGAGAAATCGATCCTTCGCTCCTACGACAGAAAATTAATATTTATTTATTTATGAAATATAGGTAGTTCATAATAAATAATCTTTTAAATGAACAATTTCAATATTGTTTTTAAATATATGATAAGAAAAGATTATAAGAGTTTGTGAAAAAAATAACTGAAATTATATAATAAAAAAAATTTTATACTTCTCATAAAATTACTCGATATTTCATTATAAATATTTTTATCAATTTAAAAATTTTTAAGAACTCTTAAAAAGTATCAATTATAATCATATTATCCAGTTAGCAATATTTTTAGATCTATTATAAAAATCCTTATTTTTTATAAAAACTGCTCAGATAGATCGGATGAAAAAAATTGCACTATTATTAATTGGAAGCAGATAATAGACAAAAGCCATATAGAGTTGTTTAATGCAAATGCAATGATAAAGTTTCTCACGAGATAAAAGCTCATTGCGATAATGACATGAGTGAAAAGTTAGAGTTATTATAAGGGTGTATCTTTAAATATGGAGCTTGTCTTTTAATCAATTTCAGACTATTTTTGATTTTGTATATTATATGCTCTATAAATTATACTATTTGTTGTGAAAACCTGTCTTTAATAACAAAAGTTAAGCTTCAAAATTACGCTTTTTCTTAAATTTTCATACATTAACATATTTTATTCTCCATACAATTAGTTAGTGACAGTATCTGTTCTCGCTCTACAGATATCTTTGGAAGATATGAAATTATTTAGGTTAATAATCGATTGAAAAAGAGTGTCGCATGATTTTTAAGGTTTGTAACACATGGAAATAGTTATTCATTCGCATTTCGAAATAATTGATAAATTGTAATATATTATCAAATGTGAAATTGAAAATATTCAACATAATAATATTATATATAAAGTTTAGAATTTATTAATTAAGATTATCTGTCATCTTTTAGAAAAATGTTTTCATTCTTTTCAGCCCTACCTTTTTCATTCTTCGATAAGAAAATATTGCTTTCCAAAATATGTTAGGAATATAGATAGTAAAGTTAAACTTGACCTTTCATAAATAATTTCTTATATAATTCACCTAATGTAAACGAAACCTGTTTTCTTTGTTAAGTGTTTATAGATCAAGGTGCGACATATCTTTAAATAACTTTAGTAGTATATATCTTTAAATTGATTTTTAACGTATTTTCATGACATTAATAAATAAACTACACACTCGTTATATAGCTCAATATTTTGTCAATTTTTTATACATTGATAGAATTATCACTGTTTTGATATCGTATTATTACAAGACAATGCTTTTCTTAACTGATGATGAGTAGCATACCACATGTTTACAATCCTTTCCCACTTCCCTTACAATGAAAACTTATATGTGTTTGGCAATATCGATTTAACGTACTACTCGTGTTTTTGGCACTCTCTTTCTAAAATACCGCTTTTATTTGCCGCTTAATATTCTCGTACTAATAAATTTAATATAATTTTATAAAGAGTTAACGCTAACAGGAATATAACACTGTGATATCGCATATTATTACAAAGGACAATGTCGATTTTCTTAACGATGATGAGTAGCATTATGAAAAGTATAAAAATTATGATTCATATGAAATGTCAAATTTCAAAAAATAAGCTAAAAAGAGATTATTATTAATTAGTTATAGGGTGATAATAAAGCTTTTAATGTATTAATCGAAATTTCTATAAATATTTGTTATTTCTTAATTATATACCCAAATATTCAGTATAGTCTAGAGTGTAAAAAGCCTTTCTTATAACATAATACAGAATCTCTATAACCATCATTAAAGTTACTCCAAAAGTTTAGGAACTTCTACACACAGTAAGTCTGATATTGATGATGTAATCCGATACTGTTTAGGAACCAGTAAGTCTGATATTGCTTATCCTTCAGGTCCTCTTTTGCCTATCCTTGAAGTCTTCCTCAATTAAATGTTGTCAGGTTAGATTTTATCGCGATGACAGTACGATAGTGTGTTGTGCTTCTGTATACAAAATATCCAATTTAAAAAATGAAAAAAGTAATATTACTTAAAATATTTTAGTGTTTGGAAAATTTCGGAGTGGTGTGAAGAAAGAAGCAAGTGAGAAAATTTATCTCATCTTGTATTACATAACAATGGTATTCTCAATCTAAGTTTGTTTTACACTTGTTCTTTAATAATGGTTTAAAATATCATATTAGCTTATATCGAAAATCTTTTTTCCCATAGGTTTTCTATTAATATTATTTCCGTGAGAAATAAAGTCCCCTCTTAAATAGTTTGACATATGTGTATGTAAAATCTCAAACTTAAACTATTTTGTACTATCTTAAAATTATGATGATTTTAACATGAGTATTATATTATATTTTCAGCTATTTGTAAAAACTATTATGTGTTTGACTTGAATATGCAATTTCAACAATAACGAAAAATAGTAATATTATTTAAAATAATATTTTAGGTCTAAATTGAAATTAAAATGTATGAAATTTCATAATAGTTGATTTTGTAATTTATATTTCAAATTCATTTTTTCAGTTAAGTTGTTAAATTTATATACTGTTTGTAATAAAATTTAATACATCTTAAGCAGTGATTCTTTTGCTTATAAAATAATTTTACATATATATATCAATTAGAACTTCAATAGAGTATTCATATTTCCATAATAAGTATTATTCAACTATTGTTTGTAAAATTTAATCTTGTCCCTCATAAATATTTAGCTTACACAGCTGTAGAGAAACAGGATAAGAAATACTTATATTCCTGTTTCTCTATAGATGCTGTTATAGACTTCTATCATTTACCATTTTATATATACACAATAGTATAACAGGCTATGCAGTAACAGTAAATACTCGCTATATTAATTAGTTAGTAGTCTAAATTGACGGTTTTTTAGAGAAATATTATAATATAAATATTTTTGTTTGTGTATCAGGGTCTGAAGAGTCGAATAAAGTGTAGATTAAAAAAAAATAGATATTTTAAGAAAAGCATGAAACAATAATTTTTTTAACACTTTCTCTTAGTAGTGAAATTATTAGACGTTATTAGTGCTGAATGTGGTTTCGACAGATGTGATTATTGTGTGTGTACAAGGCGTTACTGGGACGATGGATGCTACAGAAATTTGCCGAAAATTTTGACATTAATTGTTAATCTTAAAATTGAGTTTTAACGGTATTTCAGCATTTAAAAAAATAAAATGTGTTCTGATAAATGTGCCAAAGCAGAGACTCAGAAGACATCTAAATATTTATTTATACCTAGTTTAAGATGTCTTAATTAGACGTTTAATGAAATTCAATCCATGTAATTGCCTTAACTTAAGAATATAAAATAACCTCAAGGATATTATTTTACCTCTTCTGATAGTAAGATTTGATATGTATAATCACCCAGCTTATTGTTTAATAAAACGAGATGAACTTCTCATACTCAATTCGAGTCTCATTTTTCTCTGTTCAAGTTTTCCATCCATATCAATGACACCTTCGCTGCACGATCTTCTCCTCCTAAATCTAGCTGATACTATGATATCTATCTGTTGAAATCATCAAATTATGCTAGTAATTAACGATACTTATATCTCTGATTTCAGAAATTTGAAGAGAAATAATGGTTCATGAATTGCTATTTCAAAAAGCAGAAAAGTAATTTATAATAGTTTGTCTTATTTATAGTTATGTTGTTTCCATAATGATGTGAAAATAGCTCAGTGAGTAAGTTTTTATATAAGAATAATTAATGAAACAAATGAGTATGAGAACCAGATTATTTTTTTTCATTAGATATATATAGACAATTTTCTTCTAAAATAATTAACCGCTTATATTCTATAAAATTTGTAGCATCAATATCTAATTACGATTTCAGTAATGTAGATTAAAATGGTTATATCTTAAATTTACAGAAAATTTGCAAAATAAATTGATTTTACATTTTACTAGATAATATTTTGTATAATAACAACATCAAGCATAAAATGTACAAGATTTATATTTTTCAAAATTGAGAGCTTCCGTATTTGCATACAAGAAACCAAAGAACTGAATGTTAATTTAAATATTTCATAAAAGACATTTTAAAAAGCATGAAAAGTTAAATTTAATTTCACACTTAATTTTCTACCTAACGCAGGAGTCATGATGGTATTTTTGGTAAAAAGATTTTATCATATTTATATACTATAATTAATACCAAATATATCATTAGTTGTGAAAACCTGTTTTAATAAAAAGTATAAACTTCTAAATTCGCTTTTTCTTAAATTTCAACAATTTCAATATTAGAACTCTTAAAATATCATCGAATTTTTCCATAGAGTGATAACATAATGAATAATGAATTAAAACTAAAATAATTTTTCAGTAACGAAAATTAAAAGTGCAATTTATAAAAATCACAATATTATTCATTGAAAAGCAATTAAGTCAAAAAGCAGAAAATGAATTTATATATTAATAGTTTAAGGTTGTGTCTTACGATTGACGTTTTTTTAATAATGAAATTTCTAAATATTATTTTATAATATATATCCAAATATATATCTATGGGTAGTATTTGTGAAAATATCACTATGTTTAAATAAAAAATTATACTTTACTACAAATATCTCTTTATTTTTAAAATATCACCTTATTAGAGAAATCGTAACTGATTTAAAAGTACGATATCAAAAATTAATAAGATTGAATATAAATATACAGCATTTAAAATATGAGATCATATGTTATGCTATTAAAAAATACTTCAAAAGTTCTTTTAAATAAAAATAATTGTTTTTTTGAAAAAGGCCAGTTTCAAAATGCAGAAAAAAATTGAAAACAAGTATAGTGATTAATAGGATGGTGAAATAAATCGGAGAGCAAGGTAAAAATAGTACATTTCGATTGAGCTTTTGGTTTGACTCTATTTTAGATATATTTTAATTAGTTATTCGAACTGATTACTGCAGCTGTTTTAATAAAAAAGTCATCTAAATTTGTAACTTTCGCTTTTTCGATGAATTACTCAACATGCTAAGCTATGTTTACGTTCTTTCAGAACTTGGACATGTTAGAGTAATGGAACGTATGAAGTGTGTTGTGAAAATCCATTTGTTATGATACAAGTTTTAAATATGATTTTTAACAATGATATTTTCAGCATTTCTGAAAAAATATAATAGTTGATATAATATGATATAATATACATATATATATATTCATAAAGTGCAGATAAATAGTAATATTAAATTCATAGTTAAGTAGATTATTATTTAAATAAACATTTTTTTATGTAATTTCAACATGTAGTTTATATACCGACTTATAATCTGGCAAATAAAAAAAATATGTTTTTATTATAATAATTTACAGATGTTAAAAAAAATACGCTTATTATTCTTATAAATTCCATTTATCAAATTATCAGTATTGTTTTTCCACTCAGGTCCATCAAACACTTCATAATACTGTTTCACAAACGTTTCACCGATTTGATTAAATTGTGGATTAAGAGTCATATTTAAAATATAAATTAGTTTCCTCTAACAGATTAAAAAATTTTCTAAAAATGAGCTCCAGAATCCGAAATTAATTAATTATTTAGGTGTTTCCTATTACAGTCTAGGTATCGATTTCCATACTTCGTGATTTAATGACACATTCCATTAGTAACTATTTTTTGTGTTCCTCTTCTCCATATTTTGGTATATATCTTCAATTATATGCTAGAGTAGCGAATTGATTAATTATACGAATTCTCGATTACTAAAATGAGAAATCTACGAAGTCTTATCGAAGAGATATTTCAAACAAATACTTTAATTCTAGTATCTATCCGTATTCTTCTACAGTAGGTCTATCGCTCTCTTCTAATTCTTTCGTACCTCTGTGACAGATTATTTTACGTATACTCTTTCTAATACTTTAAGTAATTTTACGACTGAGATTTAGTTCTGATAACTCAGAATTTCTTATAAAACTAAATTATAATAAGCGTTCGTTCTCTATATCTGCATATTGTCAATCTCAATAGAAAGCTCCATATTCGTAAATAGTCACTAATGTTTTATTATATAGTTTAATGCTTTCTACTTCTAATTATTGCAATCGTTATTCTATTTAACTGAGATTTTAATATGTTAAAACTTGTGTATTCACTTTCAATAATTGATTACCGGATTAGGAGCATTTCTTGATGTCAACTATGCTGAAAATCCGATCATTATAATACAATAATAGACATAGTCAACATACTAGATACGCTTTCTTATTATCTATCAGATGAGAAAAATTACAATCTAACATAAACAGTTTTCATTAGTCCAGTAAACAACGATTCATTGGATCTTTATTTTACTATCGTTAAGTAAATTCTTAAATTGATTTTGAATGTACAACGGATCACATATATCTCGGTCTTTGTATATAATCCAAGAGCACTTTAAAAAAAAGAGAATGATCGTGATTGTTTTCAATCTGAAAACTGCACATTCAATATTTCCTTAACAAAGACCCAGTACAAGAATATGAATTGAGTCTAACACTTTTTAAATACGTGATCTATAATTAACTCATGAATGGGAAATCCCTTTTATTTACAATTATATATTCGGCGAAGCATTAGTTTGATCCACTTTCTTCAAAGCTCTTCTATGCAAATATATTGCTGGTCGTTAAGTTCTGTGAGAAACAACCGTTATATTATCTTCAACAGAAAACATCCACTTTGTAACTCTAAAAAAAATTACTCTCCTTTCTCTTCAAATTCTCCATTCTGTACCTCCTTTCACTCCTTTAAATAAAGAATTTTCTCGCTCTACATTTAATATCATTTTAAAAATTCTTAGTTTCATCCTGTAGAAAGACATAGCGGTGTGTGAACCTCACTCTGCTTATATATTTCTAATAATATGACACTTACTACCAAGATTGAGTTTCAAGTTACGTCATTGCTTACGTCATTCATTATCAATACATAATGACAGGTATAAGTGAATTATTTATTAGCTATCTTAATCTTACTGACTCTGTCTAGAACGTCTAAGTCAATCTTACTATATACTACACTTGTTAAGTTATTTTTTTTATGATAAATCCTTTTTACATGTGAGTTTAGTCTTATAAAATACTATCCGCTGCAATATAACGTGTTGTGCATTGATTACTTTGTAGATAAATACCGAATACTGATATTATTTAACGATTTCCAATTATTAAAATATCATTTTAATGATGACTCGCTCCGACAAATGGTTTCCATACATTTAATCAAATTCAGATCTCTTATAAATAGTCGTATATTTTAGTCTTATATATTTATCACTAAATATTATGAATAATTATTGCGTATATATTCATAAATATTGAAGTTTTTATAACTAGGATTTTCAGCATTTGAAAATATATGTGTTTCTATTAGGCAATATGACAAATTTCAAGAGGTTTAGACAAACTCAGGCTTTCTAATTTTTAGATAGTTTACTAATATATACTATGTCTATTAAATGACGTTATTTTTAAATATGAAGATTCAATATATTTTATTTTCTATATATAATAGACCAAATATGATGTATAATTGTTAAACACTAGTTTGATTATATACTAATTATAACTTACTAATTAATATAAATATATTTATTTCTTATATAATATTATATTATCAAAGATTTACAACAATTTGGTGCATGGTTTTGTTTAAGTTACGAATTTTTCCATACAGTTTCATCTATGTTGTAATTAAGATTTGGATGGAATTGGAATAAAAAATTTTATGAACAGAGTATTTCAGCATTCAAAAAAAAATATGTGTATTATGATTATGATAATTTTCAATTATTATAATCATATGTAAAGCAGAAAAATGTAATTATATATTAATATGTGATTTAATGGTTATCTATATAATTGTAACGTCTTTTTTAATGAATACTTTCAATATGTGTTTTTATATTAATATAACTACATAAATATAATTTTGCAATAGAAGAAAAAATATACCTGTTATCAACATTAATTAAAAAATTTATATAACTTTATAATATTATACATTTTATCTTTAAATATTTTTACATTACATAATATTTGTTTTTATCTCTATAATACTCGATATTATCTCTTATATATTAAACATTTGATAATATTATTATTAGTGTATATCCTTAAAATAGTTTTTACGTATAATTTTCATACTCATATTTAAAAAAAAAAAAACTAGTGATTCTTGTTGAAATTTTGTTATATAAAGCAGTAAAAAAGAATTACTAATTGTAAATCTTTTATAGAGTTATTTTTTTAGAATAATTAAAAATAATTTGTTATATTTATATATAATACCAATATTTCTAATAGTTATAAACTTTTTTTAATTAAAGAAATAATTTAACTTCTAATATGACGCTATTTACTAATTTTCACATTTTACAAATATTAATGAACTACTTAAAAATAAGTACTAATTTTTCTATATATATAGGTAAACATTTATATATGAAATATTTTGTAATAGTTAATAATTTGAATATTTTAATCTTTATATATATTTATCAGCATTTAAAATAAAATGGATTCATTTAAAATCGCTAAATTTCAAAAAGCAGGAAGTGAATTTAATAATAGTATTAGGTGTATAATTTTTGATACGATTTATAAATAAATTATCAATATTATTTTTATCTACCATAAATATTCGATAAGTTGAGTGTAGATATAACCTGCTTATTATAATATAATATTATTTAAATCATTAATAATAATATACTATATTACGCTTTTCTTAAATTTTATCACATATACTATTCAGATACTCTTATTACGATTTTCTAAATTCAACATGTAATTCATTAGTTGTTAGAAATTATCTAATAATTTCATACTCTTTATTAATTTCAGTGATTATCTATAATGTTAATCTATAAATTGTTATTTTAATGACTAATGACGATAATTAGCAAAATTAAGTCAGAAAACATCTGAGTAATGAATTATAAGTTTTATCGATGTACGTTGATATACTTAGACGTTTATTAATAAGACTTATAAATATATATAGTTTGTATATATGCCTCATTTATCTATCTACAATAGTAGGCCAATTCTAAAGATTTTCAAGGACTTAGAGAGATGAAACACTGATAAATAGAAGAAATGTAAAACTTCTAAATAGTTACTACTTTTTCTTATATTTATTCACATTACTATATTATAAATACTCTTACTTAATTTTTATCTCAAATTTAAATAATATTATTTAATATTATTTGGTAAATCTTAAAAAATTTAGTATTAATAACAGTATTTTCCAGTGCAATTAAAAATAATATATGTGTTTCTTCTAAAAATGCATTTTCAAAAATAAGCAGAGAAATAGTGAAATTTATAATTATAAGTTTATACGTGTAGTTCTTATAAATTGAGAATCGTATTTTTATATAGAAATTTCTAATATTTTGTTTTTTAATTAATATACTAATATATATTATTCATAGTTGTGAAAACCGTTTTATTAATAAATAATAAATAAAATTTAACTTCTTAATAATTATACATCTTATATTTTCTTTAATAAATCATTTCATCTCTTACAATTTAGAACTTTATAAAGTACAGATTTCCTAAAATTCAACATTATGAATAATTATTTTGTTAGATGTATAATTAAATATAATTTATAAGTATCATATATTTAACTGGTAATTTTCTAAGTCATATAAAAAAATAATGTTATTTCATTGAATATTGTTATTTCATCAAATAGTACGATAAAAGATATATATTATAATAGTTTAAATATTGTCTAAGTGTTCGTGTTTTTTTAATGTAAAATTTAATATAGTTATTGTTTTTAATTATACCATACTAATATATTATTATAATTAGTGTGATAATCACTGATATTTATATATAAAAATAATTAACTTCTCTCTATATAAATATTAATGCTATTTTTTCTTAGAAATTTTTCATAATTATCATATTTATCACTCCAAAGAATAGATACATTTTATTTTAAATACTATACAGGGTTCAATTAATTTATTGATAAACTCTTTAAGTAATAATTAAACCGTTTCACTATTTTGAAATAAAAAATATATGATGTTTCATGTAATATTCAATTATTTAGATTTCACTTAGTTAATTTATAAAATAGTTTTAGTTGCTAAATGTTTATTATTTAATGATAATTTCAATATTGTATTTTATTATACAATAAATATTGCAATTAGTTGTAACTAAAACCTTATTTAATAAATAAATTTAACTTCAAAAATTACGTACTTTTCTCAACTGTTCAATGACACACTTAGCATATACTTTTGGAATATCCCAACTCTGTCGTAGAATAAGAAAAATCACTTTTAGATCTTAATAAATATTCCATTTGTGAAACCACTTATATTAATTTATTTGTAATATATTACTACAAAATTATTATGTCTTCTCTATAATGGAATCTAATTTCAAAAATAAAGAATATTATAATAAATTAATATTCAAGTCTTCTCTATTTGATCGTTTATTTATTATAAATGAAATTAACTCAAGTAATTTTTTTATATATCCATATTATTTATTATAGTTAGTATATTATAATAATTACTTTATTTAATAAAAAATAACTATCTAATAATTACGATTTCTTAATTTATTTACATTTAAAATATATTAGACTTACTTTACTATTATTAATAAGTGAGATAAATTCATCACCTATGAAATAATAATATAATATATATTATCAAGAAGATTTTAGTATTTGATAACAGTAGTAAAAATCAATATTTAATAAAATATATATAAGTGTGACCTAATTATGAAAAATTATCCAGAGTAGCAGAAAATAAATTATTAATAGTATTTATAGATAGTATCTATTATTGAGTTATTTATAATTTGTAAAATTATCATATATATACTTAATTATTGATAATTATTTATTACCAAATTTCTTGGTAATTATATGGAAAACATTGTTTCAGAATAGATAATGAACTTCTAATTCCTCAAATCTGAAAAAAATTTCTTATTCCTTCAAATTTATAAAATTCTTAATAATAGTTTACTATAGATTTTTCCTAAAATTATTATTTACATATATAAAAATAATACAAATAAATATAAATAATTTAGAAAATTATTTATGAGTAATCTAAAATTATAAGTTTTAACTATTAAAGATTCACATAGCTTTATTTAAAACACTATTTCATTTGTTTGTATATTTCAATTGATAAGTTTGCTATTCGATATCTTTATAAAAATAATAGAAAAGTAATATTTAATTAATGTTTTAGGTGTTCATATAAATTTGACGTTTTAATAGTAATAAGACAAAATTTGTTTATATTTATAATCTAGAAACTCTATGCTTTACACCGATATATCAGTCATCAAGTTACTTCATATAGTTTATATCTACCGAAGTTATTATATATTATTAATATAAATATTTAACTTCTAAATATACGCTTTTTCATTACTTAACTTTATGATATAAACTTATTATAAACTGTGATAAGTTTATTAATAATTGCAATTAAATAATATATTCAACATGATGTGTTCATGTCAGAAAATTTTTACGTTTTTTTAATGTCTTAATAATACTAGAGAAATTAAATCTTAGTATGTATATATATATATATATATATGTTATATATAATTATTTCTATTTAAAATTATTATAAAAAGCAAAATAGAGAATTTATTAATTTTTAGGTTCTTATATATATTGTACTTTTTCTTATTTAATATATCTTGAGATTCCTCAATAGTTTTATTGTGTTCCTTATTTGTGATAATTGGTTGTGAAAACTGTTTGTTAAAACGGATTCTTACTTCTAAAATTACTCTGTTGTTATAATCTCTCTCTATATTTATGTCTCTCCTTT